>JARYGA010056515.1:0-140435 GCA_030545235.1 Helianthus tuberosus | reverse complement strand
GATAGAATAAGTCATCAATCCTTGGTAATGGATACCGATTCTTGATCGTGAGTTTATTCAACTCCCGATAGTCTATGCACATCCTAAAACTTCCATCCTTCTTCTTCACGAATAGCACTGGAGCTCCCTAGGGTGAGTAGCTTGGTCTGATTAAACCTTTGTCCAATAACTCTTGAAGTTGTGTGGATAATTCTTGCATTTTCGAAGGAGCTAATCGGTATGGAGACTTCGCCACAGGTGCAGCACCTGGAATTAAGTCTATTCGGAATTCTACTTGTCGTTGTGGTGGTACTCCCGGCAAGTCTTCAGGAAAAACTTCTGGGAATTCCTTCATAACCGGGATTTCCTCAAGTTTTAGCTCCTTGGCCTTTTTGTCAACTATGTACACTAAGAATGCTATATATCCTTTCCGTAGGCACTTTCGGGCTTTCATACAGGAAATGATTCGTAAAGGCATTTCGTTTTTCTTACAGTGAACAAGAAGTGTTTCGTTATTAGGAAGGGGAATTCGAATGATTTTGTCGTAACACACGACTTCGGCTTGATTGGTGGATAGCCAATCCATTCCAATTAAAATATCAAAACTACCTAGTTGAACGGGTATTAGGTCAATTTTGAATTTTTGTCCTCCTAACTCTAAGGAATATCCTTCAACAATTTTATCGGATTCAATTACCTTTCCATTCGCTAATTCGATAGTGAACAGAATATCTAGTTTAATTGACTTTAGTCAAACTATGTCTTTAAATTCTAAAGATATGAAACTAAAATCTGCACCGGTATCAAATAAAATAGAAGTGAAATGATCGTTGACAGGAAACATACCGGTGATCACATTTGGATCTTGTGGCGCCTCTTGAGCTCCAATTATAAAGGCTCGTCCGCGGCCTTTGTTCTCCTTGGGACAGTCCTTTCTGAAGTGTCCCATATCGCCACAATTAAAACAACCTTGGTTCTTCCCTCTTTTGTTTCCATTACCACTGCCTCCTTCTTTCTTACCTTCATTTCCATTCCCTTTGTTGTTACTCCAACAACTTTCTGTGAGGTGACTCATCTTCCCGCATTTGTCACACTTGATAGTTCGGCAACTACCAGTGTGATGATAACCGCATCGGTTGGACTTAGGTGCATTTCCTAAATAACCCTTCGGTTCTGTCTCTACTGCTGTCACATATGCTTTACCCGTTTTCTTTGCGGGGTTTTCCATTTTCTTATTGCTTGATCGAGATCCTTTCCTAAACTAAGAGAATTTCCTCTTGTTGTCGTGTGACGCGGATTCCACTTGTTTTTCCTTTGTTTTCTCGGTACCTTTCTTTTCAAATTTGTTTATTCTTTTTGCTTCCTCAGTAAGGCTTACGGAGATTGTGATGGCCTCAGTGACTGTCGTAGGATATGACGATGTAAACATACTTCGGATCTAGGGTGCTAATCCCCAAATGTGTCGTTCGACTTGTTTAAACTCTGGGGTTACGATATAAGGAACTACTCATGAAATATCGTGGAATCGTTGGGTGTACCCATAGATATCTGGTCCGTCCATCGTCAAATTCCAAAGCTCAGTTTCCAACATTTGCAACTCCACTCTCGAACAATATTTCTCTCGCATCATATCCTTCAATCTATCCCACGTGATAGCATATGTTGATGCGTCTCCCAATGTTTGTACTTGTAGATTCCACCATGACAAAGCTTCAGACATGAACATACCCGAAACACATATAACACAGTTTGGTTAGGGGTACAGTTGCTCATGCGAATCACAAAATCCATTTTCTCTGTCCATTAGACAAATGCTACGGCACCACCAATGCCATCAAAATTCAATGGTTTGCAATCTAAAAATTGCTGATATGTGCATCCTGAAATGTTGGTTCTCAAATTGTCAAAAATATATATTTTGCAAATAAATATTAATGAGAATTCCTTTGCAAGGTTATGAGTAACCAACCTTTCGTAGGATTTTTGGCTACGGGTCGAGTTTGAACTCTTGTCCCATCATTTTTATTAGCACGTGTTGCCTCATGTTATGCAATTGCATCAGCAATGCGCTGATTTAATAAGGCATCAAGCTCGGCTTGGGTCGTGGCTAGAGAAGTTTTGAGAGTATGTATGTTCCTTCTCCTTGGCGCCATGATCTTCGTATGAAAAATCATATAGAAGAAATTAGACAAATATTTAGAATAAATATTGTCGTTCATGGGCTCGATTTGAATAAAACACATCATCACAATACATACATATGTAAAAATAGGATAAATCAATCACATCACGCACAAAACATCCATACTGAAATCGTCACAATATAAACAAATCTAAAAAATATAACAATGCCTAAAAGATGAGATGCCACTACCATACATACATACATATATATATATATATATATATATATATATACTGTCAAGTTGATACATAATATTTGTGAAGAGACAACAATAGTTAGGAGTTACATCACTCCAACGTCCACGACATAGACAATACAAAAATAAAATAGATTCTTTCTTCACATAGTCCTTCATAGTCTATAAGTTGATTTATATATATATATATATCTTCAAAAACATCTTCAAAAGTCTTCTAATCTGCTACGGGTACCTACCTCAAAATGTGAGTACATACCATGTCTAGACTGGAGGTGGGGGTGGGGGTGGGGGTGAAGATAAGTCGATGATCCCTCGAAAGAATGTCATCTCCTCCTCAACGGCGCTAACGCGCCTCTCAATTGATGGAGGTGTGGCACGGTGTGATGAAAATGTTGGTGCTGGTGGGGATGGTAGTGGTGGTGATATCAGTAAAGGTGGTGGTGGTGGAGGGGATATTGTAGGTAACGGTGGTATGCGGATGATGATGGAGCAGCACTCGTAGGTACTCGAGAAACGGACTGCTGAGCACTAAGCTCACGGATTCGACTGAAAACAATACCGAGCTGTATCTCGGATGAAGTGAGTCTGTACTCGGTAGTAGAGGGAGCTAAATGACTTGGATGATACGGATCTAACGCGCCCATGCCCGATGGTGGCTGACTATGAAAATATGAAAAGTATGGAGATGGGTAAGTATTGGTACTATGAATAGATGTAGTGGTATGATATGGATCTCCAACCATAGGAAATGAAGTCTGTGAAGAATACCCCATCACAGGGTAGGTAGGAGCAGTGCGCGATGGCCCGGCAGCATACGGGTCATAGAAAGAACTGACAGTCGATGAAACAGTAGTAGCAAAAGATCCAACAAACGGATATGTAGGTAAATGCTCAACTGGCATAGGTGCGCCACCCTGTGTGTAATCTGATGGTCCAACAACAGATGGAGAAATCGGATGGTAAGCTGGAAGTGTAGTAGGTAAAATAGGATCGACAAGAAATGGCAAAGCCTCTGAATGTGAAGGTAACACTGTATCAAGCGAATGTATCGGAGATGGTGTCAGATGGAAGTAGGAGCTGAAGATGAGATCTTATTATTAGTGGCCCCGGGCTGAGCAATCTCTAGTATAGCAATATCGAAATCAATACCGATGCCGAGATCGTCATCAATGCGCTCGACCTGAACAACAGGAATGACGATATCCTCGTGTGACAATTGTGCTCTGTAAATGATGTACGATGTAAAACAATATCAATTAATAATAAAACAATGTGTTTTGGTGTTAATATTTATGTATTTTTGTTTGACAATTTTGCGTTTTGATTCTAGTTCGATTTCAAGCTTTAAATCGATTTCTAGAAAGTTTAAGAGAAAACTGATGTGTAAACGTAATCAGTTTAAGAGAAAAACACTCTGGAACAGTGACATAGGCTTAGCATACCTTAAATAACCTTTAAATAACTTAGAAATAAGTTTTGGAGGGTTTGGTGTGTCGAAAACAAGTTTATTCGATCGTAGGGACTATTTGTGTCAAACTGCAAAACTATACCGATTTGTATGGTAACGAACATTCCGGAACTTGATCATAAGTTAAACATACCCTAAATATCCTTTACATAGATTAGAAATAGGCTTTTAGGGGTTCGGTATGCGAAAGTAAACTTATTTGATCAATAGGGGCTAAAAGCGTCAAAAAGTGCATAAGTTTGCATTTACACGCATATCTTACGTTCCGAACATATCTGGACATCCAAAAATTTTTGTAATCATTAAAATATTTTATTTTAGTGATTGGAATGCAAAAATACCATTCCTCGTGAAATTTGGATCGTTTTCGCGTCCATTTGAGTTTTCGTCGTAATTAACCGAATAACGTGACCGTACGACCAAACGAACCGACATCTGAGATGTTTCCAAGCATATTTCATGTTCCCTATACTTTAACTTGATTGTAGAGTCTTGAAATGGTGTTAACGGGGCTTAAGCGTATCGAAAATCAAGTTTTAAGCATGCAGGGACCTGTTTTGCCAAAACTAGAAACTTGAACCACGCGCCAGAACCAGGGATACCTGGCACACCACGCGACAGAGCAGGTTTCCAAAAATACCAGTTTCAGCAAACAGCCTGCTCATACAGCTTCTAATCCTTGGTTTTTGCAATCTATGGGTTTCTTTGTCTGTTTTGCAAGTTGCCCATCATAGAATAACAAGTGTACGGCCAAGATTGATTCTCATAACACTTGGAATGATCTTGTTGACCCAAACTTACTATAAATAGAAGTGGGTTTCTCATTCATTCCTCACATTTGATTTAAAATCTGCTCTAATTTGATGTTTAAGACTTCATACCTGAGTGTTTTGGATCAATTCTTCCTTGCTTGGACCTTTTGTAAGCTTCTTTCATTCTTGTTTATGCTTTTCAAGCGTGAAAGTTAAACAGTGTTTGACTTTCTGCTTTGACCATGAATTGGTCAACACAAAGTTCGTTCGAACTTTGCAACGTGAGCGTAATCATGATGGTTATAGTCCCATGTGGCTATACCTACTGATTACCTTGTCGATTAGTCGAAGTGACGAGTCAAAGTTTCGGTCAAAATACGTGTTTATGTATACTTTGCGACAAAGCTATTTTTGGGTATCAAAACACTTTGTTTTGATATCAAACCAGTTTTCTAACTTAGTTAAACATGTTTCAACATGTTTAACTCGCCACTTTTAGTCTAGTGCTTGTTTAGGGTCGTAAGTCAAGCGGTCTTGATAACCACTTAGACTATCGAACCCGAACCATTTGGTCGATTGTTAGGATATGACCAGGCATATACTGTGACCATAGCTGTATAGGGAATAACCATCCAAGTTTATACCTTATGGTCACTTAGTTTAATTAGTTGTATGATAAGTAGTTTATATGCCTTAGGAAAATGACCAAAATGCCCTTTTCATGCATAATTGGATTTTAAGCATATGTAACTTCATTTTTGCCACTTAAACTGATTATGCAACATATTTAAACATGTTAGGGCATATAATACTTGTCATAGGACTAGTTAGACGTCTCGAACGTGCATTTGCGCAATCGACGCATTAAAGTAGCGTAAGCTACCTTAATAGGTCATAACGGGTCGAAAGCACTTAGGATAGGTTGCGATTTAGAATGTAGGCTTATTAAACCATATCACATGAGTTCCAATACTCATTTGGTTTACGAGACCTCATTCTACCCAGACTTCTGATTTAGGTGTCGATTTATTAACTAGCGAATCGATTACTAAGTGCTACTTGATTTCCTTGGTTTTCCCGAGCATTGTTAGTTCATTAGATCAAGGATACATGCAATTCAATGTGAGTACATAGTTCCCCTCTTTTAAGGTTTTCGATTTTTTTGGGGTGATTCATATGTGTTAAACGATTTCGATGTTTTAACGATGATTTCAAAAACGAATACTATTGTTTATATTAAACATGACGATTTCGATAATGTGAACGAACTTGTTGGACATATTTACATAACGAATGAAATTCATTAACAATGATCAAGCCGACCAGTATTAGGTTATGGTACCATCGGATCTGACAAATCCCGTTATCGGACTGTCACCATGGTTATGTATGGGGGTTATGTGGGTAAGGACTGAATCTGAAGATTGTTAACTTACCCTTTGGTGGTTTGTTAATACGAGTTGAACGATGGACGAGTTATGAAGGTTTGAATGTTATAAGCGAGATGACCAAAAGTTAGTTTTCACAATTAAAACGAGAACAATTTGAATGAAAATGATTTGAACGATTGAACGATTATGAACGATTTGAACGATTTGAACGATTTAAACAAATGAACGATGGACTATAACACGAACGAGTTGAACGATTTAAACGATTGGTTTTTGGTATGTTATTAGATAACGGGATGGGTGTAACATGATAAAAGCATGGTAGATACGCCGATGGTACTTCTTATATATATAAGTAATTTTATCATATTACATTCCGTGGCGTTATTTAGTTCACTTGGATGAACGATTTCAAACGAGACACGCAACGATGTTTACTAACCGATTTAAACCATACGAGTTATTTTACAAGAACGATACACGATTTGGTTTACTTAAACAAATGTTTTGGGTTAAGATTCATGGCAACGAGATTATATAAACTATAACTAACTTGTTTGAGTTAGTTATTCATTTTACAATACAAATATTTTACAAAACAAGGGTTTCTAATATCGATTAACGAAGTTGTACGAGTTATTTCAACATGTCAACAAGCCATGGATCTGACATTCACACAAAACCTATGTGCTTGCCGGCATTTCTTTGCTGACTTTATTTTTACATTTGTTTCAGGTGGTGTCGAATGATGTTGATTGATACTAGGATGCATTCTCACTTAGGACTGGACAAGGCCTTAGTGACTTAATAATGATGATAGACTATGTTTAACTTGTTTATTCTGTTTCAAAGACAATGTAAATGTTTAACAATTCAATAAAACGAAACTTTTTGAATCCATGGTTGTGAAACAATAATTCTGTCGCTCCACTCCCCAACGTTTCCGCCGAGGTTTCATTGTTTTACGCGGTCGGGGTGTGACGGAAGAGTTGGTATCAGAGCTCATGGTTATAGTGAATTAGGTTATTAGTAATGCTTGGACCTAGACTATAACTTTTCTAGGACCCTAACGCGAGTTTCTTGCGTTTAGATTCCAAAACAATACCGTCACCTATCTTTAGGTGATAACCACAACGAGAACATAATAACAAATCCGATTTGAAAACCAATCATCTCTTCGTAGATGATTTGTTATAAGGTTTTGAACCTTCAAAGTTTTCAAAATTTCGTCAATGTTTAGGTCTAGATAATGTGAACACGTGCAATCTGGAAGGGTGGATGCCTGTATCCTGAGCTTTCTGTCTAAGGCTAAAGTGTTCGTACAAATCCATATAATCAGACCAGTCACTCTTACCTGGGAACTCTTGGGGTGAGTGTCCACTTATAGGCTAAAGCATGTCTTCACGTTACATTATGTTGACCCATTTACTTTGATTAGTCATTGTGAGTCGTTTGTTTGTTCGAGGTAACGAACGAATGATCGCCTTCCTTATGTTTTGTCGATGTTTTCAATACCTCTTTTGTTTACCCAATTGTTGATCGCACTTGTTTCTCACGTTTCCTTGTTCTTTTTAGAATATGCCTCCTCAACGAGATACACAACCTCAAACTAACGCTGAAATCGCAGACCTTGTCGCTCAACAAATGGCTGCTGTGATTCCTAACCTAATAACTCAGATAAATCAAGCGAACAACAACAATAGCAACAATACTCAGTTTAGTTTCAAAACGTTTAATTCGGCTAAACCACTAAAGTTTTCTGGGTCTCAAGGATAAACTGCACTCCTACAATGGTTCGAGAGTCTGGGGAGCACATTTAGACATGTTCAGTGTCCGAATGAATGAAAGGTTGAGTTTGCATCAAGTGTTTTCGAGAAGCGCGCTCTTACATGGTGGAACGGTGTGATACGTGATAGGGGTGCCGATGTGACGATGGCACAAACTTGGGAAGAGCTTCGGGCTCTCATGATGAAAGAGTTCTGTCCCCGTCATGAGATATGGGCATTCGAACGAGAATTCGATGATTTGAAACAAGATGGGGGAGAACACCTTGTGTATATGGATCGTTATGAGGAGCTGAGTTTGTTGTGTCCTATTATGGTTACCCCGTTGGAAAAAGCGATTGAGAGGTATATCGATGGTCTGCCTGATTCCGTGTAAGACATAGTTACTGGTAATAATCCTACCACTGTTCGTTAGGAAATCGAATTGGCTGCAACTCTGACTGAGTCTCAAGTCAGAAAAGGTAAACTGACCCGCAAGGGTGACAAAAAGTAGTCAGTTGATGCTGCTCAAGAAAAGGGTAAGAGTTAGAAGAAAGGCGACTCATCTAGGAGGTCGAGGAAGCGCAAGGCTTCCCAGAACTTTGCTATCACCAACCAAAACGCTCAGAACCCACTAGTACAACCTCCCGCCAAGAAACTGTATGCTGGTACCGCACCTCACTGCAATCGGTGCAATGGTCATCATGCGACTCAGCAAGCGTGTAAATAATGTACCACTTGTGGTAAACTTGGGCACACATCCAACATCTGTCGTTTGGGTCAAAATCAAGCTGCTCAGAATCCAGCACAGGTTCAGGGAAATGCTGCTAGATTTCCACTTGGTTCATGTTACAATTTCGGAGAAGTGGGTCATTTTCGCAACAATTTTCGAGGCTTGCGAATCCGAATGGCAATGCGAATGCGAATCCCGCTCGTGGACGAGCATACAATTTGAACGCTAATGTAGCACGGGCTGACAACGAGGTTGTTAATGGTACGTTCCTTGTTAACCATCAACCTACATCTATTCTTTTCGATTATGGTGCCGATAGAAGTTTTGTTTTGTTATCTTTTGAGCCTTTACTTGCGATACCTAGAACTAAACTGAGGAAATCCTTATCTGTTGAAGTTGCTCTTGGTAAACCTCTTGTACTTGATTCTGTTATTCACGATTGTCAATTGAACCTCGATAACCATCTTTTTCCTATTGACCTCACATCGATGCAACTTGGGAGTTTTGATATTATCATAGGGATGGATCGGTTTACTAAGTTTTATGCTGAGGTGGTTTGTTTCGATAAGATTGTTCATATTCCTCTTTTGTCTGGGGAAGTTCTAGAAGTTCGTGGCGAGAAACCTTCGAAAGGTTTGAAACTCATTTCATGTACGAAAGCCCAAAGTTATTTACGAAAAGGATATGTCGCATTTCTGGCACATGTCACCGAAGAGAAAGGCAAGAGCAAATGTATTCAAGATATTCCGATTATTCGAGATTATCCAGAGGTGTTTCCTGATGAACTGCCTGGTTTGCCACCAGTTCGTCAAGTCGAATTTCATATTGATCTTGTACCCAATGCTAACCCGATTGAGAAAGCACCTTATCGTCTTGCACCATCTGAGATGCAAGAGTTATCGAAATAGCTTCAAGATTTATTTTATAAAGGATTCATCCGACCGAGCTATTCACCTTGGGGCACTCCAGTCCTGTTTGTGAAAAAGAAAGATGGATCTTTCAAGAATCGATATCCCCTTCCACGAATTGATGATCACTTTGATCAGCTGCAAGGTGCTACATGTTTTTTCAATATCGATCTGCATTTTGGGTATCATCAGCTTCGGGTAATCAAAGAAGATATTCCCAAAACTGCATTCCGCACTAGATATGGTCACTACGAGTTCACTGTCATGACTTTTGGTTTGACGAATGCCCTAGCTATTTTCATGGACTTAATGAATAGGTTTTGTAAACCTTATTTAGAAAGTTCATCATTGTGTTCATTGACGACATTCTCATTCATTCGAAATCTCGAGCCAATTACGAACAACACCTTCGTTTGACAATGGTACTCCTAAAGAAGGAACAATTGTTTGCCAAATTCTCTAAGTGTGAATTCTGGCTTAAAGAAGTTCAATTTTTGGGTCATATTGTTGACGAGCAGGGTATTCATATGGATCCTTCCAAAATTGTTGCTATTAAGGATTGGAACACACCTACGACACCCATAGAAGTTCGTTCTTTTCTTGGTCTTGCCGGTTATTATCGACGATTTATTTCGAACTTCTCGAAGATCGCGGTTCCTCTCACTGCTTTGACTCAAAAAATAAGCCTTTTAGTGGGGACCTAAACAAGAAGAAGCGTTCCAAACGCTAAAACAAAAACAATGTGATGCTCCTGTTCTATCTTTGCCCGATGGAAACGATGATTTTGTTCTCTATTATGACGCGTCTAATCTAGGCCTTGGTTGTGTTCTCATGCAACGAGGCAAAGTTATAGCATACACGTTGAGACAACTGAATGTTCACGATAAGAACTACACCACTCATGATCTTGAGTTAGGAGCTGTGGTTTTTGTACTTAAAATCTGGAGACACTATCTCTATGGCACGAAATGTGTGGTTTTCACAGACCACAAAAGTCTCCAATATATTCTCAATCAGAAGGAGCTTAACATGAGACAACGACGCTGGGTTGAGCTATTGAACGATTACGATTGCGAAATTCGCTACCATCTTGGTAAGGCGAATGTTGTAGCTGATGCGCTAAGCCAAAAGGAACGAGTCAAGCTTAATTTTGTTCGCACTCTATCTGATATTCAAACTCGTGTCTCTCAAGCTCAAAGTACTTGTGTTACAAAAAATTTGATGGGTAAGGAATTACCACGTCAACTAGAGCTTAAGCTCGAAACCAAACACGATGGGTTCCTCTATTTTAAGGATCGTTTATGGATTCCGAAACAAGACGATCTTCGCACTTTAGTGATGAATGAATCTCATAAGTCTTGATATTCTATTCATCCTGGTGCTGACAAAATGTACAAGGACCTTCGTACTCAGTACTGGTGGCCTGGTATGAAGAAGGATATTGCTTTGTATGTAACGAAATGCCTAACTTGTCTCAAAGTCAAGGCTGAACATCAACGACCATCAGGTTTGCTTGTACAACCAGAGATTCCGGTATGGAAGTGGGAGAACATTGCTATGGATCTCATCACTAAGTTACCGTGCACATCTAAAGGTCACGATGCTATTTAGGTTATTATTGATCGATTAACGAAGTCAGCTCACTTTATACCGATTTGCGAGGATCTATCTGCTGATAAACTTGCAAAGATTTATGTTGATGAGATTGTGTATTGACATGGTGTTTGTTTGGATATCATATCTGATCGTGATGCTCCATTTTCATCTCACTTTTGGAAGACCATGCAATCTGCTATGGGAACCCAACTAAATCTAAGCACTGCTTATCATCCCCAAATAGATGGACAATCCGAGAGAATGATACAAACATTGGAGGATATGCTTAGAGCATGTGTAATAGAATTTGGTGGTAATTGGGATTCTCATCTACCGTTGATCGAGTTCTCTTACAACAACAGTTATCATGCTAGCATTAATATGGCACCGTTCGAAGCTTTATACGGTCAAAAATGTCGTTCACATGTCTGTTGGAATGAGATCGGTGAAGCTTAGTTTGCTGGACCTGAGCTCATTCTAGAAATAATGTCACACCCCCAAAATACCGTACGCGGGAACCCACGTGAGGCGTGTGACGTACCTGGATCTAGCCACCAATCACATTGAACTCATAACAATATTTCAAACAAAACTTTCCTTTATTAACATAAGCATTGCAAAACATTATTTATTGTTCAGCGGAAGCATACTACAATAATTGAGAATTTCATAACACAAGTGTGTAAAAGCCATTAGACGTGTCTCTTGATTCCATGCAACTCGACCCATGACCACTCCAGCATCCCAAATAGCAAGTTCCAATGACATGTACCTAAAGGCCTACAAGCATGCAGAAAAGTGTATCATACAACGCTGGTGAGTTCAAAGTTTTGTTAACACGTTTAGTTACCAGATATGAGTTTAAAACATTTTAGAGATTCGATGTTGTTAATAACTCGATTACCGCAGATGGATCTAGATTATTTGCCCTTCCCCAATGCTCTATCAACCATTGGTCAAGTGGTTAAGGTAATTAGTTCACGACCGTCCTCCCCGGTACGGTGTGAGGGTGCCGAACCTAATAGCGCTATCAACTAATAACCCCGTTGCCTCCCCGGCAACCAATCGGTATATGATGGGACTTAATGATAGAAATGAGTGTATTAACCAACATCCCAGGTTTAACATTCCAGTCAAACCCAATTACCCGACATTCCTCCTCGGAACGTTTACTAGATGTACCTCCCTGGGACGCATGCTTGGAAAAGAGCAGTGAACTCACCTTAGATTTGCTCGGTATGCTACGTTACATTACCCGTTCCAAGTTGGTCAACCCACCCTACCGTGGTTACCAAAAATAATCAGTTTAGTAAATATATTTCCAAATCACGTATTCAATCGTACACGTTACACAAGTAAGACACACATCCTTATACAAGTCGTAACAGGTAATCATACAATCCATTGATCCCTAAAGTTTGTCATAAAATCACCTAACAAGTATTCAGTTCTCAAGCAAGTCTACATCCCATGTGCATGATACATAACAACATCTAACAGGTTGTCACACCCCGACCACGTGAGACAACGAAACGTGGCGGAAACTTCGGGGAGTGTTGTAACAGAATTAATTGTTTCACAACCATGGAAATTAAAGTTTCGTTTTATTCATCAAACAAGCGAGTTACATTGTCTTTAAACAAGAAATAAAGAGTACATAACATAAATTAACTAGTTCTTATCTCGTTTTAAGTCACTAAGGCACAGCTATTTATGTCTCGATAAGTCCTATGCATCAACTCCTGAAAACACATGTGAAAATAGGTACGTCAGCATAAAAATGTCTGTGAGATACATAGGTTTTGTGAAAATAGGTTTCATGACTTATAAGTTTAGAAAGAGTTGTTTAATAAAGTTTAGTCATGAACCTTGTAAATTGATTTGTTTTGTAAATCGTTTGAAAAACAATAAGTTCAGATGATATGTATAAATAAGAGAATAATGTATGGTTAAATGAATAACCATGTAAAATGAGTTTGTATAAGATAAGTTGTTTGTAAAACAATATCTTGTGAAAAGTATGTTATTTGTATAAAATGTTATATATCTTAAATTAAAATGATTCAAATAACGCTATGATATGTAATACCATACAAGCACTTATATATAGGAAGTACCAGCGGCGTATCCACCATGCTTGTATCATATTACACACGCCTCGTTACTTAAGTCACTTACTCAAACCAAACCATCAAAATGTAATGTTTAACAATTCTAGAAATGTTTAGGTATAGTCAAATGTCTATTGTCAAATGGTTCACAGGGTCCAATAGATACAAATGGTTCACATAATGTAATATAATGTGTTCAGATGCTGGATGAGCATATACAACAAAATGTAATGTAAAACAATGTACTAAGTATGCACACAATGGACATACATAGCATGAAATGAAATGTAAATCAATGTACTAAGTATGCACACAATGGACATACATAGCATGAAATGTAATGTAAAACGATGTCCTAATAGTGTACTAATGAACATAGCAAGCATATGATAAGAAAACATGGAAACACGAAAGTAACAAGTAGGCACATGTGTTTCACCCCAAAATGTTTGAAAAACAGTAAAAGAGGGGTCTTTGTACTCACTTGAGATTGCTCAATAGACTTTAGATATCCACCAAGCAAAGCTAGAAGGTCACGAATATCAAACGGCACCTAATATAGGTATCTACATTAATAAACGGACCTAAATCGGAGGATCGGATAGAATGAGGGCTCGTAAACCAAATGAGTATGGGAACTCATGTAACATGGTTTAACTAAGCCTACATACTACAATGAAACCTAACCTAAGTGCTTACGACCCATTACGACCCGTTTAGGTAACTTATGCTACTTTATGGCGTCGTTTGCGTGAAACGCGTTCGGAACGCCTAACTAGTCCTATGATAAGTAAAATATGCCTTCAGATGTCTAATATTGTTTCCAAATCAGTTTAGATGTTAAAAGTTATGTTACATATGCTTAAAATGAATTTTGACGTAAAAAGGGCATTTTGGTAATTTACCTAAGGCATATATACTACCTATCATACAACTACTCAAACGATGTGACCATAAGGTATAACCTCAAAAGGTTATTCCCTATATACTATGGTCACCTAATGTGTTTGGTCAGATCCTAATGATCGACCAAACGGGTCGGGTTCGAAAGTATAAGCGATTGTTTAGATCGCTTACCTTACGACCCTATATAAGCACTAAAATAAATGTGACGAGCTAAGCATGTTAAAACATGCTTAACTAAGTTTAGAAAACAGGTTTGGTATCAAAGCAAACGGTTTTGATACCCAAGAGTAGTTTGGTTACAAAATACGCCTAAATGCGCATTTTGGCCGAAACTACGACTTGTCACTGAGCCTAGATAACGTGGTAATTAGTAGGTATAGTCACAAGAGACTATAACCATCGTGATTACGCTCACGTTATGAAGTTCAACCGAACTTCGTGTTGACCATAAACTGGTCAACGCAGAAAGTCAAACATAGTTTGACTTTCGGACTCGAAAAGCGATAAAAGAACGAAGGAACACTTACTAAAGGTCCCCGCTAGTAAATCTTGATCGAATAGCTCAGGTATGAAGTAATGGCTTCAACTTAGAGCTGTTAGATCAGATTTGTCGGTTTTTGCAAGTGATGTTGGTGGGTATTTATAGATGTGGTAGAACCGTTAGGATCATTTATCGAATAACGTGCTTCAATCTCATCCATACACTTGTTGAAATACCCATGGAACATCAATTGGCCCCTCATTATACTGAAGAGGTAAGTGCAAAAGGGGTTAAGAGGGGGTAACGGCTGTTAACAGGCTGTTAAATGATTCTGCTGATCTAGGGACCCCTTACGGACCGTAAGGGTGATGGCTTACGGTCCGTAAGCCAGCAACTTTGGCAGATTGGCAGCTTTAGTCCCTATTGGTGTTTTGAGCTATTTCCGACATGTTTAAGGACCGTTAACCCCATTTCAAAACTTTAAAATGAAGTTAAAGTATAGGGAACTTAAAATGTGCTCGAAAACATCTCGGATGTCGGTTCGTTTGGCCGTACGATTGCGATGTTCGGTTAATTACGACGGGAGTCGTAACGAACGCAAAAACGATCCAAATTAAGCGACGAATGGATTTTTGACAAGCCAAACACTAAAGCATAATATTATAATGCTTACATAAACTTTTGGATGTCCGGATGTATTCAGAACGTATGTTATGCGCGAAAGTGCAAACTTGTGCACTTTTTGACGCTTTTAGTCCCTGAATGACCCAAAAGTTTATTTTAGCACACCGAACCCCTCAAAGCCTATTTCTAAGCTATGTAAAGGATATTTATGGTATGTTTAACTTATGGACATGTTCCGGAATGTCTGTTACAGTTCAAATTGGCATACTTTCATAGTTTGTCAAATTTAGTCCCTGTAAGCGAATTAACTTGATTTCGGCATACAAACCATCCAAAACTTATTTCTAAGTTACGTAAAGGTTATTTAAGGTATGTTAAGCCTATTTCGCTATTCTGGAGTGTTTGTTGCATTAAACTGGTTATATTTAGGCATCAGATCGTGTATAACCTTCCAGAAAGCGATTTAAAGCCCGAAATCGAACAAGAATTGATATGTGCAAACGATACACATATTTATACAAATCCCAAGTATGAAATAAAATATTTCATTGGTTTGGTATTTGTTTGATGGTTGAAGTGACACAGGTGTCACACAGGTAGGTTTGCTACTCACACAAGTCAAACCACATTTCTCATTCTTACTAGCATGCGGTAAATAGATTTCATAAGCACAAACATCTATCATCACAAGCATCATAAACAATATACACTATTCTGTTAGTTTTCTTATTGACATGGCAAAGAATCCACTCGATGAAGAACCAACTTTGTCGGATGCGCTTATGGCGAACAACCGCTCGACGAAGAACTATACTTCGTTGTACGTCCTCATGGTGAACAACCGTCCGACGAAGAACCATACTTCGCTGTATGTCCTCACGACGAACAGTCCACTCGACGAAGTCCCATGCTTCGTTGAATGCTCACATGACGAACCATCCACATGATGACGAACTACAGTTGTTCGTCAATACTAACATAATCCCTCATTTGTTTAATTAAATCAAATTGTAAAACATCTCGTAAAAACTTGTTAAATAAACTCGTATGGTTTATATTATTCAGAAAACATCATTGTGTGACATCGTTTCAAAATCATTTACCCAAGTGAACTAAATAACGCCACGGTATGTAATATGATGAAAACACTTATATATAAGAAGTACCAGCGGCGTATCTACCATGTTTTCATCACATTACACCCGTCCCGTTATCTAAACACTAACCAAAAACCAATCTTTTATCCAAATCGTTTAACTCGTTAAAATCGCTTTAGTGGTTTAAATCATTCTCGTTTTAATTGTGAAAACTACTTTTGGTCGCCTCGCTAATAACATCCAAACCTTCGCAAATCGACTATCTCAAAACTCGCATTAATAAACCACCAAAGGGTAAATTAACAATAACAGATTCAGTTGTTACCCACCTAACCCACACATAACCATGGGTGCAGTTTGATAATGGGATTTGTCAGATCCTATGGTACCATAACCTAATACTGGTCGGTTTGGCCAAAACTAATGAATGTTATTCGTTATGTAATTACAACCAACAAGTTTATCCACATTATCGAAATCGTTATTAATTTAATATAAACCATTTTATTCATTTTCGAAACCATCGTTAAAAACATCGAAATCATTTAACACATATGAATCACCCCAAAACAATCAAAAACAGTAAAATAGGGGAACTATGTACTCACTTGAGAATGCTTAGAAGTCTTGAATAACAACCAAGAAAAGCTAGAGGGATCACGGAAATCAATCGGCACCTAATATAAGTAACTACGTAAATAAACCGGACCTAAATCAGAAGATCGGATAGGATGACGTTTCGTAAACCAAATGAGTATTGGAACTCATTTGACATGGTTTAACAAAACCTACATATTAAATCGAAACCTAACCTAAGTACTTACGACCCATTACGACTCGTTTTAGGTAACTTACGCGTCGTTCGCGTGAAACGTGTTCGGACAGCCTAACTAGTCCTATGACAAGTATTATATGTCTTAGCATGTCTAATAATGTTACCTAATCAGTTTAATTGTCAAAATTTAGGTTACATATGCTTAAAATGAAATTATGCGTAAAAAGGGCATTTTGGTCATTTTCCTAAGGCATATAACTACCTATCATACAACTAACTAAACGAAGTGACCATAAGGTATAACCTCGGAAGGTTATTCCATATACAACTATGGTCACAAAATATGTTTGATCGGATCCTAATGATCGACTAAACGGGTCAGGTTTGAAAGTCTAAGCGGTTGTTTAGACCGCTTATCTTACTACCCTATATAAGCACTAAACTGAAAGTGACAAGCTAAACATGTTCAAACATGTTTAACTAAGTTAGAAAACAGGTTTTGATATTAAAACAAACGATTTTGATATCCAAGAATAGTTTGGTTACAAAATATGCATAAATACGCATTTTGGCCGAAACTATGACTCGTCACTACACCTAATCAACGTGGTAATCAGTAGGTATAGTCACTAGGGACTATAACCATCGTGATTACGCTCACGTTGCGAAGTTCAAACGAACTTCGTGTTGACCAAAGACTGGTCAAAGCAGAAAGTCAAACACTGTTTGACTTTCGTGCTTGAAAAACGATAAAAGCACGAAAGAATACTTACAAAGGGTCCAAGCTAGGAAGATCTTGATCCAATTTGCTCAGGTATGAAGTGTTAAACCTCAACTTAGAGCAACTTGAATCAGATTGTGAGGAACAAGTAATGAAGGTGATGGGTATTTATAGAAAACCCATAACCGTTAGGATTATTCCTCACAAAACGTGCTTCGATCTTGACCTTCCACTTGGGCACATGGTATTGTAATACAAGGGACACACTAAAAACCATCAAATCTAGCCCAAAGTATGCAAAACCATGGGTTAAAACCATCAAAAACAGGCTGGAAGTCCAAATTCAATGTTTCTGATCAGCGCAGGTTGCACGGGCCGCATAAGAATAGCATTGGGCTTACGCCCCAGGCCTAAGAAGTTTGGCAGAATTACAATTTTAGTCCCTGCAGGCCTAAAACTTGGTTTTCGATGCATTTTTGACACGTTTAATCCCCGTTAACCCCATTTAAAGGCTCTAAGATGAAGTTAAAGTATAGGGAACTTAAAATATGCTAAAAAATATCTTGGATGTCGGTTCGTTTAGACGTACGGTTACGTTGTTCGGTTAATTACGACAAAACTCGAACGGACGCGAAAAACGATCCAAATTACGCGACGAATGGAATTTTATCATGCCAATCACTAAAATAAAGTATTTTAATAATTACATAAATTTTTGGATGTCTGGATATATTCAGAACGTAAGATATGCGCGAAAATGCAAACTTATGCACTTTCTGACGCTTTTAGTCCCTGTTGATCAAATAAGTTTATTTTTGCGCACCAAACACCTCAAAGCCTATTTCTAAGCTATGTAAAGGATATTAAGGGCATGTTTAACTTATGATCATATTCCGTAATGTTCGTTATAGTACGAATCGGCATACTTTCGCAGTTTGTTGAAATTAGTCCTTGTAAGCGAATAAACTTGATTTCGACACACCAAACCATCTAAAACTTATTTCTAAGTTATGTAAAGGTTATTTAAGGTATGTTAAGGCTATGTCACTGTCCCGGAGTGTTTGTCGTGTTGATGCACAAGAATGTCCGTTGACTGCATCTTCATCAAGTCTTAAGTCAAGAAAGTCAAGATTAGGGTTTTTAAAGTTAATTTCGCTTTTATGTACAATGTTTAGAGGTGATTTCGCTTTTATGACACATGGTGATTCCGCTTATACGGACATGCCATATAAGCGAATTCAGTTACAAGTGATTTCGCTCATATGGTCATGCCATATAAGCGAAATCTGTTCTACTATAAATATCTCACATGTGTTCATTTGTTAAGGACATTGGAGCGGAATCAGATCATTAGCATTGTAACCGAACTCTGTCAAATCGATCTCAGAAAGCTAATAAAGTAAAGGAATTGAATAGGAAAGCTGTTGTTACGTTGCGTATATTGATTCCGCCTTTATACGTGATGATGAACTGCCTTGACTGATCGTTTAGGGTCACGACACGGTCCAACAAGTGGTATCAGAGCTTCAGGACGAGGAGTTCATACTACTTCAGCTGATTCGACATTATTCTCTCATTTCTACTCAATTTCTCTTTTATTTTTTCGAATTAAACAAGTTCCTTCGGACAAAATGAGTTGAAGTTCAAGTATATTGAGCGAAACTGTCTTTTAAACAATCCGTAATATTATCAGACCTTAAAACAAAGTAAAAAACAATCAATTTTAACAAAAATTCAATCAGTTTACGAACCGGAACGTCTATTTCAGATCTAGAACAAATTTGTGGTCGAAATTGAACATATTTTATATCACTGTGATCGGAATTAAGAGTAGATCATTCCTTGAAAATATCAGTTTGAAATTTGGCTTGAAATTTGGTAAAAACGTGATTCCGCTTTTGTGAACATCGAGTGTTAACTATCTGATTTCGCTCATACGGACAAGTCTAATTTCGCTCATGTGTACATTTTGATTTCGCTTATTTGGACATAAGTGATTTCGCTCATAGGGACAATCTGCTATTTCGCTCATAGGGACAATTTGCTATTTCGCTCATAGGGACAATCTGCTATTTCACCTTTGTGTCACTTTGATTGATTTCGCTTATCAGTCATTTAGACTGATTTCGCTTATTTGTCAAAGTTTTCAAAAATTTCGAAAATTTTACTAATTGATTTCTGATTTTGCAGGTACATTTACGATGGATGATCTTTTCATGAACCCGTTTAGCGACATGTACGCGTTCGCTGGAGATTCCGGAAACAATGACACTTCGTCAAGCAATGTGAATGATAACCCGCCATAAGAGAAGAAAAAAGAAGCTTGGGAATCGGAAAGTGCCTTCGGAACGTTCAATAAACCTCCAAAGCTAATGGCTATTGAGGAGTACAGTAGGTGGTCAAGAAAGTTTGAGGACTGGTTGATGGCATTTGCATTTCCCAGTTGAAAGAGTTTGAAAAATGGTTATGAACATGGAAAGAAATATGGTGAAACTTTAAGAGCAGCCGAGGAAATTGAATCGTTTGTAGCTGAACAAAAATGTGTGGCATTGTTATTTCAGTCAGTTCGGGAAGACATAATCTCACTGATTGATTATTCAAATGCAAAAGATCTTTGGGAAAAGTTAAAACAGAAATGTTTAGGTAGTACTGAAATCGTGAAAAACAAAAAGAAACTTCTTAGGAAAGAGTTTGATATGTTTGGTTGTCTTAAGAATGAGTCACTGTGTAAAATGATAGAAAGGTTCGGTCATCTGAAGCTGGAATTATCAAGACATGATATCAATTATTCTGATGAAGAACTTGTTGACAAACTGTTCGATTCATTACCAGACGAGATGGATTGGAGATATTATGCACTGATGTTGAAGAATACTATTGCTCCTGAAATGGTGAAGCCAGATTTGGTGATTGAGAGACTTGAAAGTCATGAACTGGAATTGAAGAAAACGTACAAAGTTAATCATTCATCTTATCAACAGAATTTGGATCTATATTATCCAAAAAGCATGATGCCAAAAGCAACTTCTCCAAAAACTGCGTTTTCTGCTGAAAATGTGTCGATAGCCGGCAAAGAAAGTCAAAGTGGTCAAAGTAGTGGAAGTCATAGTGGTTATCACAGTGGATCTTCATCTTCTGGAAGTCATTCTGATGCAAATAATCGTTTTCAATGTAACATCGCGACAGACTTGAAGAATGCTCAGAACTTTGATGAGGAATCGGCCAAGCAGCAAATGATCTTCCTTGCATCGGTGTTGGAATCATATGAAGGGCTAGTAGCTGGGAAGATAGGCAAAACCAATCTGACGAAAGAAGATTATGATCAGATTGATCCGGAGGAAATGGAACTGATCGATATTCGTTGGGCTATGGCAAGTGCTGTTCGTCGAGCACAACGTTTTATGGAAATTACCGGAAGAAAAACAATTGGTGGTGCATCTACCAAGTTGGGGTTCGATAAATCGAAGGTGACTTGCTTCAAGTGTAAGCAGAAGGGTCATTTCAAACGAGAATGCCGAAACGCTTATGCTGATGAGTCGGAGAATCCTTTCAGAGATGATTACTACAAGAAGTCAATTTATCACCAAAATAAATACGAGCCGCCTAGATTGAAGCAGGTTGAAGACAACAAAGATAAATCTCGAGCTCTTGCAGTGATTTACGATGATGAGGGTTATGATTGGAGTCAAGAGGTTTTACCGGAAGAAGATGCGGTTGGTTACGCATTCATGGCGAAAAATGATGAACCTATTCCGTGGAAAGACGATCGAACTGAAGAACAAAAGTATAGATACAGAAAACTGATAGCTGAAAACAAAATCATTAGAATATCTCGTATCTTTCTGGAAGCAAGGAGAGCCAATAGATGGGATCCAGATAGAGAGTGCTATCTTGATGAGTATGGAAATATTGCGATCGATGATAGTACACTTGATATCGAAGCAATAATCCAGCAATACAAAGAAGATGATGAGTATTGGCAACACAAATGGTGGGGAACTCCAACTGAGAAAATGAAAGAAGAAGAGAAAGAGAAAGAGAGAAAAGAGAAAGAGAGAAAAGAGGAAGAAGAGAAAGAGAAAGAGAGAAAAGAGAAAGAAGAGATCGAGAAAGCAAAGAAAGTTGATACTGGAGTTATTGACACAACACAGGAGTTGACTGCTGAAAATCTTGGAAGAATGGCTGACAAAGTGCTAGCTGCTAAGGCACTTGAGGTAGACTCTAACTCCGTGTCTGAGTCAAAAAGCCAGGTCAGTTCAGATGTGTCAACAAATGTGTCAGGTAAGAAAATTGATGGAAATGCTGATTGCAAAAATTGCAACAAAGAGTGCAAATTTTGTAGCACAGTCACGTATCTCAACGGGAAGAAAGTTGATGATCTGACAGCAAAGGTCAGAAGCGTTGAGAATCAGATTCTTGATCGTGACAAAACAGTTAAAGCTTCAACTGAACGGATAAGAGAATTAACTAAACAAATTGAAAATGATAAAATTGATCATGAAAAAATTAAACAAGAAAATGAAAAGTTGATTCTTGAAAACCGTCAGATTTCTGAAAAATTTGAAAAACTCAAAAGCACAAGGAAAGATTGTGATGATCGAAATGGTAAAATTTTTAAAGAAAATGAACATTTAAAAGCAGTGCTTAGAGTCAAAGAAGAATCAATCAATCAACAACTGGATGAAATCGCTAAATTGAAACTTAAAGTTCAAGAGGCTGTTATCGAAAACAAGCGAATCCAGTTGAAGCTTAACAGTTACAGCTCCGCAAGCTTTGTTTTGCAACATATCATTCCCAAACCCATCGGGAAAGACAAAGCGGGCGAATATGTGTATTCTGATGGAACTGGGGTGGGTTTTCATCAAGTTCCACCACCTGTTCTTGATAACTACACGAAAAAGCAATCTGGGTTGGTTGAAATTGAGGAAGAAAAAGAAGTTAAACTTCCGGAAAACATTGATGTTACTGTTACATCATCTGATGATAGTGTTCAGACAGAGATTGTTAAGAGCACAGTTGAAAGTGTTTTAATGTCTGATTCAACTGAAGATGATGGGTGTTTCTTGGACAAGTACATTCAGAAACCAAAGTCCAAAAACAACTTAAGTGATGAACTGGGTCTTGTGATGTACAAGATGGTTGGATCTGATAAGTTGTATTCGGATTCTGAGTTTCCAATTGAGAATGTTAATGTGAAAAAGTTGACAAATGTTTTCAAATTGGTTGAAGTTGAGTTGTCAGAAGTGAACAGTTTGAAACAAACAAAAAGGCAAATGAATTTTGAGAAAGATAAAGCGTATTACAAAAAACCTGTTGTTCCACCACGGTTTTATAATAATATTCAAAACAATTGGTCGGGTGGTTATCAGGGTGGTAAGAGTTATCAGCAAAGAAGATTTCAAAACAAAAGGTTTGTTGAAAAGAAGGTGTTTGTGAATAGTTCAAGTTCACTGTCGGATGAGGAAAATGAGATTTTTTCAAAATCAATTAAAGAGTTCTTTGAGAAAAGAGCTTCACAGTATCAGTCTGAAGGCACAAGTCGAGTTATTGATACTCGAACATGTTTCAGATGTAACCAAGTTGGTCACATTGCACGAAAGTGTACCAATGTGAAGCCTAAGACTGAAACTGTGAAGATTCAACAGAAGAAAGTTGATGGGAAGGGTAAAGCACCAATCGTTGTTGAGAAAAGAAATGTGAAAAATGACAACATCAAAGTAAAAAATGAACCCGTAAAGAAAGTGGTAACTAACAATGAAAAATTTTACAAGCGGGTTGCTTTATCTCAACAAGTTTGGAAACCAAAAACTGAAATGAAAATTTCAACTTCTGAAGTGAAAAAGGCTGAAGAATCAATTTCGGTTGATTATGATGCAAATTTTCCACCTTTGAAGGCTGAAAATTTCAAAATTCAAATTGCTAGAGTCAAGGTTACACCTAAGGCTGATGAGGCCTGGGTGGACACCATGTTCGAATAAGCAGTTTGAATTGCCGGAGCTTCCTTGATCGCGAAGCATGAATCGGCATCTTTATTGTAGTTGGTTAAGTCAAAGTTTGTTTTGTGCAGGATCTTCCACAACTTGTATCCAGATGGATCATGGATAGTGGAGCATCTCGACATATGACAGGGAAGACTGCATTGCTGTATGATGTGAGAAATATCAATGGTGGTTATGTGGGATTTGCTGGTCATGAAGGTGGTAGAATTGTTGGTGAAGGAACGTTATCCAATGGGATTGTGACGTTTGAGAGAGTTAACTACATTACTGAGCTGGAGAACAATCTGCTTAGTATCTCACAGATTTGTGACAACATGTATACTACTCACTTCACTGATAAAGAATGTTTGATTTTGAAACCTGGTTTTGTTATCCCTGAAGAATGGATTATCATGCGGACACCTAGAGTGAATGATTTATATGTGTTAGATATGAGTGTAGCAACTACAACTACTGGTCAAGCACATTGTTTCGTGTCTAGAGCAACTGAGAAAGAATCAAGATTGTGCCACCGTAAGATGGGGCATATTCACCTAAGGAAGATGAATCACTTGGTGCACAATGATTTGGTATTGGGAGTTAATATCAAAGGTTTTCATCTGGAAGGGGAGTGTATTAGCTGCATCAAAGGCAAGCAGAAGAAAAAGTCACACCCTACAAAGCAAGTTAATTCAGTTTCGAGACCGCTGGAAAGACTTCACATGGATTTGTTTGGTCCGGTGAATGTCAAAAGTATTATAGGAGATTACTATTGTTTGGTCGTTACTGATGATTATTCCAGATTCTCGTAGGTTTCTTTCTTGAAGACGAAAGATGAAACATTTGACAGTTTGATGGGGCTGTTCAGGAAGATTGAGAATTTGTACCAAAGGCGTATCAAGAGAATTCGAAGTGATAATGGTATTGAATTCAAGAACAGCAAGATGGAAGAATTTTGTGATAAAAGAGGTATTTTGCATGAGTTTAGTGCTCCGTACACTTCGCAGCAGAATGGAGTTGCAGAACGTAGAAACCGGACACTAATCGAGACGGCTAGAACTATGCTCGCAGATTCAAAGTTACCGATAAATTTTTGGGCTGAAGCTGTTTCTGCCGCATGCTATACGCTCAACAGGGTTCTCACTGTCAAGAAGTTCAACAAAACATGTTTTGAGCTAATCAATAACCGCAAACCGAATTTGAGGTATCTAGAACCATTCGGGTCACCCTGTACGGTTATAGAGCCTTTTGGAAAGTTTGGTCCGAAGTGCATTGAGGGAATATTTGTTGGTTATGCAAATCCGTTGCGACGTGTCTTCGTTCCAAGTGAGAAGTGGATTATTGAAGCTGCAAATGTTGAATGTCAAGGTTATACTATGCCGCCGCAGAATCCTGGTGATTCATGGCGTTATTATTATGACAAACTTTGGGATTCGTTTGACATGAGAGAAGAATCAGAGGATGATGAAAATTTCTTTGATGAGTTGGATATTTTGCGTGAATATGAGTCGCAGCTAAGGTTCCCAGCTGAGTATTCTAGAAGACCACGGGAAACTTCAAATGATGATGAAGCAGGTCCAAGTAATGCTGGTGAACATGATGATGTCCAACAGAATGAAGTTGCTCAGGATAATCAGTCGGCTCAGAATGATAATCTAGAAGCTGAAAACATGCCAGTATTTGATCATGGTGATTCAGATTCTAAGGGGGAGCAAATTCAGATTTCAAGTCAAACAAACCAAGTTGGTGAACAAGATGCAGAACAGAATGTTACTAATCTGGAGGGAAATGTAGATGTTCCAAGTGAAGTGATGCCGCGAACTTTTTCATATCATCCAGAAGAGTTGATCATAGGAGAATTGCAGACAGGCGTTCGCACTCGAGGACAGATTGATAAAGGGCTTACATGTTTTTATACAAAAGTTGCTCCTTTGCAAACTGAATTCTCATTGAGTTGTTTTATTTCGCAGGTTGAGCCAAGAACTTACAAAGAGGCGCTTACTGAAGACTCTTGGGTCAATGCTATGCAGGAGGAACTTAGTCAATTCGAGAAATTGGGAGTGTGGAAGTTAGTTGATTTGCCGGATGGTCAGAGAAAGATTAACACCAAGTGGGTGTTCAAGTGCAAGAGGGACGATAGAGGAGTTTTTGTAAGGAACAAAGCTCGACTCGTTGTTCAGGGATTTAGTAAACAGGAGGGAATTGATTTTACTGAAGTTTATGCTCCTGTAGCACGACTAGAGGCAATCAGAATTTTCCTAGCATTTGCGTCTTGGAAGAACTTTAAAGTTTATCAGTTGGATGTTAAATCGGCGTTTCTTTATGGGAAGGTTAAAGAGGAGGTTTATGTCGGTCAGCCACCGGGCTTCACCGATCCAATCCATAAAAACAAGGTCTACTTATTGGACAAAGCGCTGTATGGTTTACATCAGGCCCCGAGAGCCTGGTACGAGACTTTGTCTCAACACCTACTAGCCAACAAGTTCATTCGTGGAAAAGTGGATGCCACTCTCTTCACTAAAGAGGTCGATGGTCATCTTCTGATAGTTCAGATTTATGTGGACGATATAATCTTTGGGTCGACAAATGAAAATCTATGCAAAGATTTTGAATCAGTGATGAAGCAAAAGTTTGAAATGTCATCAATGGGGGAGATGAAATTCTTTCTGGGTTTACAATTTGAACAACTTCCTGAGGGAATTTTCATTCATCAGTCAAAGTATGTTCATGATATTCTAGAGATATTTGGGATGTCAAGTTCTACTCCAGCTGCTACCCCACTTGCAACAAATCATGGGATTCACCCAGATCTCACTGGAGACAGGGCTGATGAAACATTTTACCGATCCATGATAGGTTCTTTGATGTACCTAACTGCTTCACGTCCTGATATTATGTACCCAACGTGCCTCGCAACAAGATTTCAGTCTAACCCAAGAGCATCGCATATGATCATTGTGAAGAGGATATTGCGCTACCTGAAAGGAACTCCTTCATTGGGGTTGTGGTATCCTAGAAAAGGCGACTTTACGCTCGAAGGGTATTCCGATTCGGATTTCGGATGCTGCAAAGTCAATTCAAAATCAACAACTGCAGGATGCCAGTTCTTTGGTCCTAGATTGGTTACCTGGTAGTGTAAGAAACAAACGTCTGTGGCGTTATCTACTTGTGAAGCGGAGTATGTTTCTGCTAGCAGTTGCTGCTCTCAGATCTTGTGGATACAGCAACAGATGCACGACTACGGTTTGCAGTTTCTTAACACACCTCTTTTTGTTGATAATGAGGCCGCTATAAATATAACTAAGAATCCAGTACATCACACTAAAACTAAACACATAGAAATTCGTCATCACTTTATTCGTGATTGCTTTGAGAAAAAGTTGATACGAATTGAGAAAATCCACACTGACGAACAGAAAGCTGATTTACATACCAAAGCTTTTGATATAAATCGGTTTAAATATTTGTTAAAACTAAATGGTATGATGCTTCTTTCTGTGTCGGATGGCATAATTGGCGTTGATGAGAGTACTGTTGTGGATGAAGACGAGAAACAATCTGCAATGGTTTGTCGAATTTTTACTTGTTTTGGTATTTAGGGGGAGTAGATAATTTGTACATAGTTATATTTTCAGAAAATACAAAAAACAGTAAAAAATGCAAAAATTCAAAAACATGATAAAATCTGAAAAAGAGCTTGAGTATATAGGGAAAATGATAGTACATCAGCTAGACGATTACAGTATGCTAAAGATTTGTAAAGTATAAAAGAGTTAAACAGTCTCACTGATGATGTGTCGATAGGTTTTCACACATTTAGTAGATTTATTCGGGATATAAACCTAAATTCAAACTTGTGAATTCGTGGGGAGCACTACTTGGATATATAGGTAACCCCTGAAATCTCGTTTGAAAGGTCTCTTAATCTGATATACTAGGTCTTTATACTCAATGATGTCTGGGGTATTATTCCGGGACTTCTGCTGAACGGTGGTTCTGACCTAGTCCTTGGATAATACTTGCTGTAATGCTTGAAACACAGCATTAAACCCTCAGCGTGCCGATGAAACAATAAAATTGATAGTCGCTGCTGTTGTAAGCAAAAAGATCCTCTAAAGGGGACACACCTTAAAGTCGAAGCTGGTATCTCTTTGCGTATACGGAAGTATCGACCTGAGATCCCTCGGCCCTCGCATACCTAATTTATATACAGATATCATCGTAGTATACTCACCTGTAAGACTGATTATTGGGATTCTGGATACGGGAGTATATTCAAGAGGTGGGACACATGAATGAGCTAAGTTCTTAATTCATCTAAATCATATCCTGAGTAAATTGAAATTTGTGTGAGAATTTAAGATGGATCAGTATATCGACAATCGAGGTGAATTGTTTAAATCTAAGTATGAAATGAAGCTTAACGGTACTTGTGATTTGTCTGAAAAGCTGATATGATTCCCTGACACGTTCACCAAAAATATGTTTGTAAATAGTTTGTTTACTTTCTGAAATTTAAGTTTTCTGTATTTCATTTCTTAGTTTAAAACACTTTGATAAAATCCAAAAAGATTTTATTTCTGCTTTATTTTCCGACAAACCAAAGTGGAGAGTTGATTGTTGGATTCTCAGATGTTTGAAGCAGATGCAGGAGATTCTAGACTGAAGAATGAGGAGAGTTTATTTTTGATGGAGTTTATGTTGTTTGAAAAGTCAAACACAAGTTCATTAATTTGATACTTGTTATTTTCAGAAATTGTTTGAAAAAAAATGTTTTCAAAATCAGTTTGATTCGTCAAATGATCAACCAGGGTCATTAATTTGGACTTGGTAGATTAATCAAGTGATCAGGGTCATTAACTTGGACCTGAATACTTGAGTGGATTTCTAAAACTGATTAAGTTTGTGAGTTATGTTTGAAAGATAGAATTGTAATGTTTATTGGTTTAGTAACAGGTTTGGACTTCATTATTTACAATGGAAGCTAATTGTCAAAGCTTGAACCAGATATCTCAGATTCTAGCATATCGAGAGGGGGAGTCTGTGAAAGGGGGAGTCTGGATCAACATTCAAAGGGAAGATGGAAGTTAGAGACAGGTTGTGATTCTGAAGATTGTGAAGATAGAGTGCTTATGATGAGAAGACAGAGAGGTGGAGAAAAGACTAAGACTGAAGACTTAGGAGCTGAAGACTATGTCAAGATCCAAGGGGGAGTCTGTTGATGCACAAGAATGTCTGTTGACTGCATCTTCATCAAGTCTTAAGTCAAGAAAGTCAAGATTAGGGTTTTTAAAGTTAATTTCGCTTTTATGTACAATGTTTAGAGGTGATTTCGCTTTTATGACACATGGTGATTCCGCTTATACGGACATGCCATATAAGCGAAATCAGTTACAAGTGATTTCGCTCATATGGTCATGCCATATAAGCGAAATCTGTTCTACTATAAATATCTCACATGTGTTCATTAGTTAAGGACATTGGAGCGGAATCAGATCATTAGCATTGTAACCGAACTTTGTCAAATCGATCTCAGAAAGCTAATAAAGTAAAGGAATTGAATAGGAAAGCTATTGTTACGTTGCGTATATTGATTCCGCCTTTAAACGTGATGATGAACTGCCTTGACTGATCGTTTACGCATCAGTTCGCGTATAACTTTCTAGAACGCGATTTAGAGCTCGAAATCGAACGAGAATTGATATGTGCAAATGATACACATATTTATACAAATCCCAAGTATGAAACACAATATTTCATTGATTTGGTATTTGTTTGATGGCCGTGGAGGCACATATGTCACAATCCCCCCCCCCCCCCAGATCCATGAAATCATGAAACCCTAAGAGTTAATCATTGTTCATCAACAATTCAATACCAAATTCAATCAGATAACATGTCATCTTCCTGATTAGTAATAGTAGTTCATAGATTAAAATGATTATACCAATTTAAGAATTCTTTATCATCATAATTACCAATTTCATAGATTAAAATGATTATACCAATTCAAGAATTCTTTATCATCATAATTACCAATTCAGATTCCAGTGTAATCCTCGTTCATCGGTTCACCTTTTTATTATCACAATTAACATAAACCACCACATCAGATTCCTATTTTAATTATCATGTGAAGAATTATCAAAGCTCAGCATGTAATCACAAAATCGATCACAACCAAAACTGATGAACATACTTACCGTTTACTAGAACGAAAGAGATGGGAGGTTCCGTAAGGAAGGGAGCTTCGACAGAGGTAGAGCTTCGACGGAAACAGGTCACCATCAATTTGAGAGAGAGGAGAAGGGAGTGCCACCATTTCAAGTAGAAGGGATTAGGGTTTCGCTACTTTGTGTGTGTTTGGGATAAATGAAATCCCCTCTCAATTTGCATGCGTATGTATTCGAGACACATGGGCCGACCAGTGTTTAGCTCATGGATGTTGGGCCGAGAAGGAGAACTGGGCCGAAGCCCCTTTTTGGAGAAGAATGCTCGACAAAGAATATACTTCGTCGAGTGATGTTGATGACGAATGTTCAACCTTCATCGGGGAATGATGGTGACGAAGATCCTAAACTTCGCGAGGAGAGTTTGACTTTAGTTGTGTAGTTATAAAACATGAACTAGTACTAGGTTAATTAAAAATAATCATACATAAGGGTACTTCACTTGTTCATCAATCATGCACAAGTTACAAGTAACGCGTAAAGGAAATACCTTGGAATCTCGGGTTGTCACATCATCCCCAACTTGAAAGAAATTTCGTCCCGAAATTTGACAAGAAATCCAAAGCGACGAGATGTTGAATCAGGGTGACTGTGGATTTTCCCCGGGTACCACATCATCCCTAACTTGAAAGAAATTTCGTCCCGAAATTCATTAATGACATCCAAGGTTGAAACAACCGTTTGAACAATTGGGGATACTAGAGCTTCATCCGATTATTGCGTTTCCACGTGAACTCCGGTCCACGTCTTGAGTTCCAACGAACACTTACGATTGGAATTCAACTATGTTAACGAACCTTGACTTCCTGGTCCATGTCTTCAATAGACTCCTCGACAACTGCAACTTGTCTAATAAAGGTATCACAAATGTTTCAACGAACACTGCCTTAGATTCGAGACATAAATGAGTTTGTAGGCCATGCCCCTGATTCTTTCTAGAATTTTGAATGGCTCAACGTGACGTAAATTCATCTTGCCACGCTTCCCAAAGCGCACCGCACCCTCCCAGGGTGAGACTTTCAATCATGACACGTTCGCCTACAGCGAACTCCCAGTGGTTCCTAAGCTTATCAGCTTTCCTGATGGTCACACGTTGCCGCCAAACGATTTTCGATCTAAACAATCTTCCCAAGAGTTTCGAGTACAAGTCCTAGACCTGTGATTAGGTTGTCACCCACCTTTGTTCAACAATGAGGTCGGCATTATCGTCCATGCAATGCCTCAAACAGAGCTGTCTGAATACTGGAATGGTAACTGCTGCAGTAGAACTCAACCAAGGGTATGTGTCCTTCCAATTTTCACTAAGTCAATCACACACATGCTTGCAGCATGTCTTCGAGTGTCAGGATGGTTCGTTTACTCCGACCGTTTGTCCTATGGTGATTAGTAATGCTCATGTCTAGACGTGAGCCAAGGGTGTTCTGTATGGCCTGTCCTAAATCAAGTATAGATCAAAATCAGAGGTAACAAGAGTTGGCACCCCGTGCCTAGAAACCGCCCTTCACAGGTAATTACTCAAAGGATACGAAGACATGTCAATTTTCCGTGATTGCAAGAAAGTGTACTGATTACATGAGACATTCAACGATCACCCAGGTGATATTGTTTCCGTTCTGCGTTTTAGATAAACTAGTGACAAAATCTTTGACAGACTGTTCTCATTTCCAAATGAGTGTTTCTGATATTCCACCTTGACTTTCGCACAAGTCAAACATCATTCACATACAGTGCTATGCGGGCCTTCCTGCCCGGTCATCAATACAAGGCTTATAAATCCTAATATCTTCGATCAAAACCCAGTCTACTAGAACATCGAGGCCTGTGTGCTTTGCTCAACACAAGTTTCCTATGTATGCCGTATAGTGGAATCCATATTCGTTCCATGAAGTAGCGAACATCGTCCAACTTGCCAAAAGTTGCTCCTCCATGCCCCACATGGATCCAACTTAAAAATTCTCTCCCTTCAATGCTTCGGTTTGCACAGGGCGAATCTGATCGGGTAGGCTAGAGTCGATGGTGAGTTGCATGCTCATACGTGTTTAGGTTCCACAGTCGTAATCGCTCGAGAGTTCCATCCAGGGATGCCATTACATGTTTAGCTCCTTCGAATAAAGGGTACACGGGAGGCCCTTGTGATCGGTCTAAGTAGTGCATTTGGTACCGTCCAAGTAATGCCTCCAACTTAAATCCAAAGACCATGGTTTCCACTGCAGGTTGTGACTCGTGTAATTCCCCTTCGTAAATCCACTACGTAAGCCATCACCTTCTCATGTTTCATCGGCGTGTAACTGGGACTCTGATTGGAACCATCATGGTATACCACTAGATCCCCCGTACCCTCGGGTAAAGACGATGCTCAATGCATTGTGGTGTTGGGTTTCAAAAGCTGAAAAGACGTTCTCCTGTTTTGTCTCCCATGAATACACAGCACCCTGATGTACTAAAGAGATTAAAGCTGCGCGATCTTCGAAAGTCTCGCTATGAATCTGCGATAGTATCTAGCGAAACCAAGGAATTGATGTATCCCCGAAGAAATCTTTGGTGTAGATCAGTTTCTAACAAAATGGATCTTAGCGAGATCCATGTGTATTCCCACTTCGTTGATCACATGACCAAAAATGTACCTCTCGAATCCAAAAGTTACATTTAACAAGACTTCGCGCAGAGTGGCTCTTCCGTCAGGAGCTCTAAATAAGATACAAATGCCGCCCATGATGTTCCTTTCTCCTGGAAATGATTCAAAACACCATCAATAAACACAGTCGATTCACATGATCCATAAAGCTACTGGTGTGTTGATTAACCCAAAGTTCATGGAATAAAAAGTCGCAATGGCCGCATTGCGTTCGATATGCAGTTATAGCAACATTCTCCCCTTAGACTTCTATCTGACGATAGTTCGTTCGTTAGTCAATCCTCGAATGGGAGCTTGACCCTCGCAACTGGTCGACAGGTTGTCAATACATGGTCGAGGCGAACGGTTCTTGACTGTCACCTTGTTGAGTTCTCGACAATTAGTACACATACGAAAAGGCTTATCTTCAAAGATATAACTGGGGCTCCCCAAAGCGAAAGACTAGGTCTGACGAAACTCCTGTCCCACAGTTTCTGTAGTTGATTAGACAATTCTTGCAACCCTCATGGTGTAAGACGGTAAGGAGTACGAGTAATCAGGGCTGCCTCTGGCGCAGGATGAAGCTGAGATTCTTCCCTACAATTGTGGAAGTAAACCTGAAAGTTCCTCGGGTAGCACACCGAGAGGAATCACGAACATTTGGTGGATCCTCGATGATCTTTTCCTTAGCCTTAACATTAGTAACGGTGGCTAACATAGCGGGGTAATCCCTCCGCAGTCACTTCTGGGCCTTCGTTGCTGAAATGATGCTAACCTTTACACCACTCTAACACTTTAGGTCAGACGAAGATTCTCCACTAGGGAGGGGGATACGTATAATTTTCTCCTCCCGAGTATATCTGCGCGATGTCTGGGTAACCAATCCACACTAACTACTGCATCGAAACCATCAAGAATAGTAGAAGAAAGGTCGATGTCGAGCAATTGTCCCACAATGTCAAGTTTGCATCCCAACGAGCATATGAGGTTTCAATTGACTTACCATCAGCCGATTCCACAACAGGTTTGGTTTCAAGAAGCATCAGGGTTAAACAGAACAAGGACGAAACGATTAGTTACCATGAACGTGCAGGCCACCATGTTGCTATAATCCTGACATCTCCCATGCCAATCCTAAATGCCCTTCCATGAGCATCACTTCCAGTTTTGTTGTTTTTGTTATGAGAATTTCCAGTACTGCCGTCGTTCCCTTGGTTGTTGTCGTCTTGATTTAACAACGGCCAATCCATGGCGTAGGCGCCTGCATTTCCATACTGTAGGTTACGATAACGAGTACCTTGATGTTGCCATGACTGTTGCCTCTAATGTTGTTGCTTGAAACGGAGCCCTATGATCTTTCACTAACAGGGACCATCTTTTCACATTCCGTGTCACGTCCTAAGGTGCTACCCATTACTGGTAGTCACACATTCCACACTATAGTCAATTGTCATCACTTATGTCTCGATTGACCTGTAAGAGTTGACTCCCATTAGTCGTTGTCTAGGGTTGAAGATTCGATTGAAGTCAATTTGCTGGTTTTCGTTGCCGGTAATCAGGGTCGTCCCAATACTGAGGTCGGTAAGGTACTACGCTCATCCTCTTTTCCATCGATCTTGCAAGTTGATTGAGTAATATACGGTATGTTGTTAAAGTGTTGCTGAAGTGAGCGCACTTCAGGATCTATGGCGTCAATACGTTAAGTTCCAGAAAAGTGAGAAAGGTATAGACTAATCATGCTGCGACATTCATCTCATAGACATTCGTACAAGCAGCTAACATTCTACACAGTTTGCTTAGACGTTCTGATGAGTGTTCAGGTGATACTCGATAGCATCGAGATTCGTAAGGATTTAGAGAGGGGTGAAAGATCACGTTCGAGTAGGAGACAATCACTGCTATAACCCCTATAGGTTTGTTATGTTTCTCATTGATCGAATAATGGAACAGAACCCCTTTTTCACTTGTTAAGCCTCACTGGGACTCACATGCACCCCACATTATCATTATGTGTCCACCCATGATAATATTGTGATTTGCACGCTCATCTCAGTCCCTCCTAACTCTTGTCAAATGGTTCTTCAAACTCAGATGTCAAACGGAGGTTATCAGAATGATACGATCACAGAAATCCAAGGACTATGACATACTATCAGCGCATCATAATGTAAGCAAACAATTCATGTAATCATGCTATAGTGACAAGTGTGTGCCCGTACGCTACATCGTAAACAAATGTGTACTAGTCATGTAATGTATGCAGCAGGTGAAAAAAAAGACGAACCTTGCAATCTAGAGCTGAGTGTCATGGTCGTATTCGCGTATTCAGAACTCTTCGGTTATAGTCTGGTTTTATAAAAACATTTTTAAAACCAAGTTCACTATAACCAGTGGCTCTGATACCAAACTGTCACACCCCCAAAATACCACACGCGGGAACCCACACGAGGCGTGTGACGTACCAGGATCTAGCCACCAATCACATTGAACTCATAACAATATTTCAAACAAAACTTTCATTTATTAACATAAGGGTTGCAAAACATTATTTACTATTCAGCGGAAGCATACTACAATAATTGAGAATTTCATAACACAAGTGTGTAAAAGCCATTAGAAGTGTCTCTTGATTCCATGCAACTCGACCCATGACCACTCCAGCATCCCAGACAGCAAGTTCCAATGACATGTACCTAAAGGCCTGCAAGCATGCAGAAAAGTGTATCAGACAACGCTAGTGAGTTCAAAGTTTTGTTAACACGTTTAGTTACCAGATATGAGTTTAAAACATTTCAAAGATTCGATGTTGTTAATAACTCGATTACCGTAGATGGCTCCAGATTATTTTCCCTTCCCCAATGCTCTATCAAACAATGGTCAAGTGGTTAAGGTAATTAGTTCATGACCGTCCTCCCAGTTCGGTGTGAGGGTGCCAAACCTAATAGCGCTATCAACTAATAACCTCGTTGCCTCCCCGTCAACCAATCGGTATATGATGGGACTTAATGATAGAAATGAGTGTATTAACCAACATCCCAGGTTTAACATTCCCATCAAACCCAATTACCCGACATTCCTCCTCGGAACGTTTACCAGATGTCCCTCCCCGGGACGCATGCTTGGAAAAGAGAAGTGAACTCACCTTAGATTTGCTCGGTATGCTATGTTACATTACCCGTTCCAAGTTGGTTAACCCACCCTACCATGGTTACCAAAGATAATCAGTTTCGTAAACATATATCCAAATCACGTATTCAATCAAACACGTTACACAAGTAGCACACAAGTAAGACACACATCCTTATACAAGTCGTAACAGTTAATCATACAATCCATTGATCCCTAAAGTTTGTCGTAAAATCACCTAACAAGTATTCAGTTCTCAAGAAAGTCTACATCCCATGTGCATGATACGTAACAACATCTAACAGGTAGGTTTGCTACTCATACAAGTCAAACCAGATTTCTCATTCTTACTAGCATGCGGTAAATAGATTTCATAAGCACAAACATCTATCATCACAAGCATCATAAACGATATACACTGTTCTCTTAGTTTGCTCACTGACATGGAAAAGAATCCACTCGATGAATAACCAACTTTGTCAGATGCTCTAATGGCGAACAACCGTCCGACGAAGAACCATACTTCGCCGTATGTCCTCATCACAAACAGTCCACTCGACGAAGTCCCATACTTCGTCGAATGCTCACATGATTAACCATCCACATGACGACGAACTATAGTTGTTCGTCAAAACTAACATAATTCCCCCCAGATCCATGAAATCATGAAACCCTAACAGTTAATCATTGTTCATCAACAATTCAATACCAAATTCGATCAGATAACATGTCATCTTCCTGATTAGTAATAGCAGTTCATAGATTAAAATGATTATACCAATTCAAGAATTCTTTATCATCATAATTACCAATTTCATAGATTAAAATGATTATACCAATTCAAGAATTCTTTATCATCATAATTACCAATTCAGATTCCTGTGTAATCCTAGTTCATCGGTTCACCTTTTTATTATCACAATTAACATAAACCACGACATCAGATTCCTATTTTAATTATCATGTGAAGAATTATCAAAACTCAGCATGTAATCACAAAATCGATCACAACTAAAACTGTTGAACATACTTACCGTTTACTGGAACGAAAGAGATATGAGGTTCCGTAAGGAAGGGAGCTTCGACAGAGGTAGAGCTTCGACGAAAACAGGTCACCGTCGATTCGAGAGAGAGGAGAAGGGAGTGCCGCCGTTTCAAGTAGAAGGGATTAGGGTTTCGCTACTTTGTGTGTGTTTGGGATAAATGAAATCCCCTCTCAATCTCCATGCATATGTATTCGAAACACATGGGCCGACCTAGTGTTTGGCTCGTGGATATTGGGCCAAGAAGGAGATGTAAGGACCTGCAAATATGCCTAATGTGCATGAAAAACCAAGAAAACAAGATTTTAAGTCTCAGGCGGGCTGCATAAAGGATAGGCTAGACGTCACGCGGGCCGCGTCAACCATAAGTTGACCAGATAAGCATGCCGGGCCGGGTGTCTCACACGTGGCAACCCTACTCGTGACACATATGCCCTACACGTAGGATAGGTGCCCTCGCGGGCCGCGTAAGGTTTGTCTTATGGTTCACGCTGGCCGCGACAAACTTAAAAATCAGCTATAAGTAGCCTGTGCATATGACTTGAATCTGTGTTCGAAAAATCAGTTTCAAAACGAAGTTTACTACTCGAAATTGAATTTCCAACGTAGAAAAACGCTGCTACGATACAGGGTATTAACTCGATCACTACTACGATTCAATGTCCGATCGATTGAAACCAATTCGATGGATGTTTAAGTGCTGCCCAAATTAGGGCTATACCTTGTCATTCCTCGTGAATTCGATGGATGTTTAGGTGTTGCACTTTTTCATTCGTCATGAGGGTTTTAATCTCGTGAGTTGTCGTAAATGTTGTATTAAGTTACTAACCTAGGTCGTATACATTGTCATTTAATTTAGGTTACAAGGCTTATCAGTAGGCTAAACTCCGCCCGTTTAAACTTGCAATGTGAGTCATTCTCTTTTTATCAACCATGTTTTACAATACTCCAATTATTTTCAAAGGTTATAATTACTGGGATTAAGTCGTGGTTATCTTGAATCACTGGCTAGTGGGGTATTGTGCACATTACTAATTTCTCACGGTTAGGTTCATCAACCTAACAGTGATAATCATCACTACTTGGGTGAAAGGACCCAATAGTGGTATGACCATCGTCATCAAGAGGTGACACGGTGCCAGATAAAAATAAGATAGTAGCTATTGTAATCGCTCTTATGCTGTAATTTATAACTAATGTGTCGTTTTATTTAACCTGAATGACTCGCCAGTATTTCCCCGTTGATAAAATATTTTTAAAACATGTTTCAAGTGATCTACCATGAATCAAGGAAAAGTGCTGTGGAGCACTAACAAGCTTCAAGTAGTGGCTCAGATAAATAAATAAACATGTTTTGTAAAATAGGGAATTTCCTAGTAAAATTCCTCTATTGTAAATTACGGGGTTTATCCCAAATTATGAAATAAAATACTCGGGCATTTTCAAGTTTTCAAAGATCCTGTTAAACTTCCGCTGTCAACTCAAATAATAAATACCACGGGTTTCTGCCCCGCGGCTCTTGGACCGGGTCACACCGGGGCGGGGGCCGTGATAGAAAAAGGTGGTATCAGAGCCACTAATTTAAGACAATTAAGTATTTAGAAATACTTAATTACCATTCTGTGATTTTGTGAAAATTTAATCTACAAAATTTTAACTTAGAATTTTGTGTGTGTCTTCATGTATGCTAACAGCATGAATGAACTATCAGAAGCACTTCAAAACTTTACTATCCATACCACAGATATGGATACCACCCGTACCTTTACTGGCTACCAGGCTGATACTGAAGAGCCAATGGTATTTCAAGCCCAACCTCAGGAGAAACCAAAGCTGAAAAAGAGAAGAAGACTAGTAGGCTAGAGGCGTGTGCGTAGGAAGAAACCAGCAACACAGAAAACTATAAAGACTGAGGATCCAAAGGATAAAGGAAAAGGAAAGGAGATAGGGGAAAGTTCAAGGCAAGCCCAGGAGATGCCGTCATAGGAGGAGCTGGATCGTAAACTGGCACTTACTGACCTCATCGGACCTGTCGATGAAAACCTTTTCAATTACGCAGCAGAAGCACAACTTCCAGTTAATCTGGAACCTGCTATTCCAGATCCTATTGTCCACCCCCGACCTCTATCAGGAGAATTGGAGGAATGGTGGACCACTGTCTTGCAATTTCAGAATCTTTTGAATAACCCTAATACCTTTGTCCCCCAATTTGATCCTGAGCCTCCACTACACCCACCTATGAGCACATAAAACCTGGCTGAACTCCGCCACTAAGGCGAGGAGCTAGTGGACGTAGGAAATAGAATCCGGGAAGTAGGGGAAAGGATATCCTGGAAATACGACGAGAGGGAACGTCGTTTCTGAAGTGCCAGCAGACGGGATCGTATGTGGTTGTGGGAATGTGTGTTTAATAATAATATAATAATAAAAATATAATCATGTAAAATAACTAAAAAATAAAACTTGTGTAACTTATCTGGAATGTACGGATGCATATTAATATATAAAAATATCAACGTCGCAAAGTCGACAATTTTGGCTATACTTATTGACGTGATTATGTGTGATTGTTTTATTGTGTTTGATTGTTATTTAATCACTTATATATATTAATTACCAGATGGAACACGCTAGTAATGAACCAGTTAACGAAGTTAACCAATCTGAGCAAAACAATGGAGACCAATTTCTTAACAGACAAGATATAGAAAATATTGTTGCTCAAGGAATAGCCAATGCTATTCCAGCAATTCTTGCTGCTGCCCGAAATCCAATTGAACCTCAACCAATTATTCCCAGCAAACGTACTCATGGCGACAATTTCAGTAATAGTGTAAATGGAGGCGGCAACATTAATAATAACGATAATGATGGGATGCAAGCCCCATTCCTTAAGAAAATGAAAGCTGCAACGCCTGGTTGCATTTACAAGGAATTTCTTGCCTGTAAACCAGTTGAATTTATAGGGAATGAAGGGGCAATTGCTGCACTGCGTTGGTTAGATAAAACCGAAGCAGTAATTCAAATAAGTATATGTGCCGAGGAAGACAAGGTCATGTACGCGTCACATCTTTTTAAAGAAGGGGCGCTAGAATGGTGGAATACGGTGCTACAAGCCAAGGGAAGCGATGTGGCCTATGCCATGAATTGGGAGGAATTTAAAAGTCTGGTGGAAAGAAAATTATGTCCCGAATATGAAAAAGAGCAAATGGCAAACAAATTTTTAAACCACCGGATGGTGGATGTAGAATGTCGAGGGTATACTTTGACATTCTTTGAGTATGCTAGAGTTGTACCGACCCTGGCTTCGCCAGAACCGGTACTTATTTCCGCTATATTTGGGGTTTGATTGGCGAAATCTGTGATATCGTTAAAGCTGTGAGACCCCACAGTATTGACAATGCGGTGGAATTAGCCAACACCTTAACGGACGGGCTGGTACGTACAAGAGAAGAAAACCGGAAGAAGGAAGTGGCCCAAAAGATTACCCAGGGATTCCGTCTGGGTAATAATAGTAATTTCAAGAAAAAGGGAACCGGGCAATCTTCCACTGCTCCATTTTGCAGTACCTGTAAAAGAAAGCATTTTGGAAGATGCAAAGGGTATTGCAATTTCTGCAAAATTCCAGGGCATCAAGAATAAGATTGCCGGAGGAAGAGGTCAACAATCTGTTACAACTGTGGAGAAGCTGGACATTTTAGACCAGACTGCCCTAAACTGGTCAAACCAGCTGACAACAAAGCTAAACCTGCAGAAGGAACTACCAAGAAAAACGCAAGAGCCTTCCAGTTGACTACTCAGGAAGCAGAACTAATCCCTGACGTGATAGCTGGTACATTCCTAGTTCACGTTGTTTATGCAAAAGTATTATTTGACTCTGGTGCAAACCAACGTTTTATAAATACTTCATTCTGCCAAGCACTTAATCTACCTTTAACCAACCTTAGACAATTTTTTATAGTAGAAACGGCAGATGGGAATTTTGTTAACATAGATATGGTTTTGCAGAAAGGAAAGATAGAACTCTTAGGCCATAAATTTTCTGCAAATCTATTATCTATGAATTTAGCTGGATTCGATGTAGTGTTAGGAATGGATTGGTTAGTAGCCAACTATACTCGAATCCTATGTGATATGAATTCCATAGAAATACATACCCCCGCAGGAGAAGTAGCGGTGATTACAGGAGATAAGCCACATAAGCCAATGAATTTCATTTCAGTAATGAAAGTGGCCAGTTATTCAAGAAAACAAGAAATAGTATATATGATTTCAGTAATCATTAACACAAAAAGTAAGGAACTTAAGGAAATTCCAGTAGTATCAGAATACTTAGATGTATTCCCAGAAGAACTACCTGGATTACCACCCAATAGGGAAGTAGAATTTAGAATTCATCTTATTCCTGGAACTACACCGATAGCCAAGGCACCTTATCGGTTAGCACCCACCGAAATGCTAGAATTGAAAAAGCAGTTAGATGAATTATTAAGCAAAGGATTTATACAACCCAGTTCATCCCCGTGGGGAGCGCCCGTGTTGTTTGTGAAAAAGAAGGATGGTTCAATGCGAATGTGTATTGATTATAGGGAATTGAATAAGGTTACAATTAAGAATCGATACCCATTACCTAGGATTGATGACCTTTTCGATCAACTTCAAGGAGCTAGATATTTCTCTAAGATAGATTATGCTCCGGATACCATCAGTTGAAAGTACAAGAAGAAGACATACTTAAAACTGCCTTCAGAACTAGGTATGGTCATTACGAGTTTACAGTCATGCCCTTTGGACTAACAAATGCTCCTGCAGCATTCATGGACATGATGAATAGAATATGTAAACCGTATTTGGATAAATTTTTAATTGTCTTCATCGACGATATACTTATTTATTCCAAAAGTCAGGACGAGCATTATGAACACTTGCATGTACTCTTAACTTTGTTAAGAATGGAAAAACTTTATGCCAAATTCTCGAAGTGTGAATTTTGGCTACAAGAGGTGCAATTTTTAGGACACATGGTGAATCACAAAGGTATTCACGTAGATCCCTCCAAAATAAAAGCGATCACCAAATGGAAGGTCCCGCAATCATCTATGGAAGTTAGAAGTTTTCTAGGGTTAGCCGGATACTATAGACGTTTTATTAAGGATTTTTCCAAAATAGTTGTACCATTAACTAAGCTAACCTGTAAAATAGTAAAGTTCGAATGGGGACCTAGGCAAGAAGAGGCTTTTAAGACTTTAAAGAAAAGGTTAACAAACGCCCCAATTCTTGCCCTACCAGAAGGGACAGAAGATTTTGAAGTTTATTGTGATGCTTTTAAGTTAGGATTAGGATGTGTGCTAATGCAACACAAAAAGGTAATTTCGTATGCCTCAAGGCAATTGAAAAAGCACGAGGAGAACTATACAACACATGACTTAGAATTAGGAGCCATAATTTTTTCCCTTAAGATTTGGAGACATTATCTGTACGAAAGTAAGTTTACTGTCTATACCGACCACAAGAGCTTAAGATACATATTTGGGCAAAAAGAATTGAACATGAGGCAAAGGAGATGGATGGAAATCCTAAGTGACTACGACTGTTGATGTGTGTAAAATGCAACATATAAATTACATCAAATGAGGCATAAAACTAACCCTTTTTTAGTACTAATATTGGAAAAAGAGTGTTTTTGTCTTCCTTTTGTATTTTCAGGATTAAATGAGCTCAAAAACGCAAAAGAAGCAAAAAGACAGTTAAATCCAACATAAATACAAGAAAAGGAACATTAGTGGACTGCCCGAACCCTCAACGGCACCTTCCAAAGCAAAATAGAGAAAACAGAATGCTGAACACGCCCCGTGCTCAGCCAGCACGGGGCCGTGCCCAAGAAGCAGCAGAAAAGACAAATCTATAGAAGCTTCTATTGCCCACCACGGGCCGTGCTCAGCGGACACGGGGGCGTGCCGAAAGTACTGCAGGCGCATTAATTGTAATTGCGAATTACAATTAATAAAGAGAGAGAGTGTCAGACGGGCACGGGGCCGTGCCCAGCGAACACGGGGCCGTGCCCAGGCTTCTGTTCAGCCTATAAATAGGAGTGCTTGGTTTCATTGCAACTCATCCCTTGGCACACCACCTCTCTCACACTTCATCCACCACCCACCACCATCACAACACCATCATCCACCACCATCATCCATTGTCCATCATAGAGTGTGTGAGTCGTCTCGGGATCCAAGATTGATCGTAAGAGTTCTTGACAATCAAGGCCATGTTTGCCTAAGTCTCTTACATCACTTGGTGAAGACAAAGTGTCTAGTATAATATTTTTTATTTCTAATCTTTTGCACTTTTTATTTGGTTTTGTATTAATGACTTTAATAACTAGTTACTTATGTTGAAGGTGATCTTTCCTTATCGTTTGTCCGTGGTGTCTTGGCATTATTTTACTGTCTATATAAAATAAAGGATTTTCACCATTCATATCTCCACGGTCTATATGGAGGTATGTTGGCTACCTGGTAGGGGGTTAAGGGAACGGTTTGGTAAAGGTCTTGCCATTGTTCAGCGTTTAGAGGTCCTGCAATGGACCTGGGTCAAATTTAGTAGGACCTCCTTCAATACTTCACGGTATTGGATGGCGGGGGTCCAAACTCTTTGATCCCCTCATAAGTTAACTACTATTAATACTATAACCCGGCTATTTAGGACTGTATCCCTGCTGACTCAGACTACTTAGTCGAGGGTAACGTCACCGCCAAAAGCGGGGCCTACCACAATACTGCATTAATAACTTAATTCATTATCTTCCAATAATCCACCCCTTTAGGATTGTATCCCTGCTGACTCAAACTACTGGGGTGAGGGTAACGTCACCTTCAAAAGAGGGGCCTACTACAATAACTAAGATAATCTCTTAATTATGTGCAAAAGTGCGGAAATAATCAAAGGTTATACTAGATACGAGTCGGAACCAAGTGATTCATCTTGTCTATCTGTTTTTTTTTTTTTTTCAGCATTTTAGTTAGTTTTATTTTTCTTAGTTTAAAACATTTTTCTAAACTTTTTATTTTGGTTAGACGTTGAGGATAAACCGGTACTAAAAGCTCTTGTGTCCTTGGACGACCTCGGTATCTTACCAACGCTATATTACACTCAACGATGGGTGCACTTGCCCATATGTGTGTTTAGTGTTAGTGAAATATCGTGTTTTATAAATTTAAAACTTGGCTAAAATAAGTGTTAAAAAGGGCTTAAAATATACACCTAAAATATACGACACTTACCGCACATCAAGTTTTTGGCGCCGCTGCCGGGGACACAAGGATTTTGAGAAAGCTTAAAATCGACGGCCTAATCAGTTTTTCAAAACCTTTTTAAAACGCGCGCACATTTTTCTGCATTTAGTTTAGTTTTTCATTTACAGTATCCTGTACACGGGGCCGTGTTCACTGAACACGGGGCCGTGCTGCAGATTTTTCATAAACGCCCAGTAACAGTAGCTTGAACACGGGCCGTGCTCACCGAACATGCCCCGTGCTCAACTAGATCAGTCAATTTAATTAAAACGCCCAGATACAGATTCTGAACACGGGGCCGTGTCCACTCAACACGGGGCCGTGTCCAGCCTTCTGTTTCAATTTTTGTTTCATTTTCTGATCTCGAGACTCAGTTGTGGTCTGCTGAGTGATTCTTATGGATCAATACTCAGGAGGTTACAACTACACCTATGATGAGGATGATTATAGGGGTAATTATTGCACAAGTTGTCGTAATACACGTTCGATTCAAAATAATCACTCGTATCAACCATCCAATTCATACACTTACTATGAGGAACCCAGGTACGAACCATCAACTTCATACACATCCTATGAAGACCAAAGGTATGAACCTCCTCCCTCATACTCGTATTTTGATGAACCAAGGTATGAGCCTTCTTACTCATACTTTGAGGAACCAAGGTATGAGCCACCACCTTCATATGCTTATTATGAGGAACCTTGGCATGAACAACCCACCTCATATGAGTATTATGAAGAACAAAATTACGAACCTTATCCATCATATGCTTACAATGAAGGACAATGGTGTGAACCATCAACTTCATATGGGTATTATGAGGAACAAAGGGTCGAACAACCGGATTCAAGCTTAGAAAATAATGATTCTTTTTCTATAACCGAAGTGACCGATAGGATATTAGAACACATTAGAGTTATCGATCGGTGTATAAAAGAAGCTCGCGCAAGGGAAGAGGAGTCCCGCGCAAGAGAAGAATTAAAAAAGGAAGAGATAACTAAAAATGAAAAAATGGAAGAACAAATAAGTGAAAAACCGACACATGAGTTAAACAACGAAAAAGGTGAGTCCGACAACGTTAAAATTCAAGAAGAGTCTAATTTTGAAGAAATTAATCTCTTGTCACCTTCTTTCGAAAATCATTGTTTAGTACCCACTCATGCTAAGTTTTTAAAAGAGTTAAACACTAACACTAAAATTGACGAAACAGTAAGTGTTAAGTTAACTAATGATCAAACTTCGCTAATAAAAGAAGACCCATTTGAAATTAACATCACACCGGTTCCATGTTTCTTTCAAAATTCGTTTATTAGTAATGTCACAATCGATAAAGATCTTTGTGTTAACATAATGCCCAACTACATTTTCGAAAAATTAAGTATTAGTGATTTTTCTCCACTTCAAATACCCATTTTTCTATCCAATCGGAAAGTTATAAAATCAATCGGCATAGTTGAAGATGTGTTGGTTCAAACAAATCAAATGGTAATCCCGACCGACTTTGTCATCCTCGATGATGCTCCTCTTGTGTTGGGACGACCATTTGTAAAAACTTACGAAGCTTTGAAAAACTGGAAGTTCAATAATCTACCTCTTCAATTAGGGGCATTTAAAAGAAGTGTCGATCTCGAACGATCAATGAAATATCCATTCGGCAATAATGACCCCCTAATTGAAGATGAAGATGAACCACCCGATACAAGTGAAGAGACTGACCACTTTGTTGAAGAAGAGGTCGCCATAGAACAAACTTTTAAAGTTCTTGATCGAAACGAGCAACCAAATAAGGAGTCTCGTAAAGACCCACCACTTGAGCTCAAGGAACTTCCAAAAGGTTTGGAATATGCTTTTCTAGACAAAGATGGTAAATTACCTGTAATTATTTCGTCTAAATTAGATAACCTAGAAAAAGAAAAACTAATTAGTCTTTTGAAAAAACACAAAAATGCAATAGCTTGGAAGCTTGTTGACATAAAAGGAATTAGTCCTTCTATGTGCACACACAAAATTTTGATGAATGATGACTACAAATCAGTCATACAACCACAACGTCGTGTTAATCCAAATGTTCAAGAAGTGGTTAAAAACAAAGTCATCAAATTACTTGACGCCGGACTTATCTATCCTATTTCCGATAGTCCTTGGGTAAGTCCCGTCCAAGTAGTTCCAAAGAAAGGAGGTATGACGGTAATTACTAACAAAAAGAATGAATTAATACCAACAAGAACCGTCACAGGATGGAGAGTATGTATAGATTATAGACGATTAAATGAAGCAACAAGAAAGGATCATTTTCCTTTACCCTTCATTGATCAAATGTTAGAAAGATTATCCGGTCACAAATTTTACTGTTTCTTGGATGGTTTTTCAGGTTACTTTCAAATCCCGATAGCACCCGAAGACCAAGAAAAGACAACTTTCACATGTCCCTATGGAACTTTTGCTTATCGACGCATGCCGTTCGGTCTATGTAATGCCCCCGCAACATTCCAACGTTGCATGGTAGCCATTTTCCATGACATGATAGAAAAGACAATGGAAGTCTTCATGGACGACTTTTCTATCTTTGGGGATTCATACGACCAATGCCTCGATAACCTTGAACGAATGCTATCCCGATGTGAGGAAACTAACCTCGCCCTTAATTGGGAAAAATGCCATTTCATGGTAACGGAGGGAATAGTACTCGGTCACAAGATCTCAAGCGAAGGAATGGAGGTGGATCGAGCTAAAATAGATACCATTTCTAGATTACCTCCTCCATCCTCCGTGAGAGCTATTAGAAGTTTCCTAGGGCATGCCGGATTTTATAGGCGGTTTATCAAAGACTTTTCAAAAATCTCAAGGCCTCTAACAAAATTACTTGAAAAAGATGCTCCTTTCATCTTTGACAAGGATTGCAATCAAGCATTTCTAACCCTAAAGGAAATGCTAGTCAATGCACCTATCATGATAGCACCTGATTGGAAGTTTCCTTTCGAAATCATGTGTGATGCTAGTGACTTTGCAGTTGGAGCTGTCTTGGGACAGAGAAAAGAAAAGCATTTCCACCCAATATATTATGCTAGTAAAACACTTAACGATGCACAAGAAAATTACACAACAACTGAAAAAGAGTTACTAGCTGTGGTATTTGCTTTTGATAAATTTCGTTCTTATCTTGTTCTTTCTAAAACTATAGTATATACAGACCATGCAGCCATTCGATATCTCTTTAAGAAGCAAGACGCAAAACCACGTTTGATTAGGTGGATTCTACTCCTACAAGAATTCGACATTGAAATCAAAGACAAAAAAGGAGCAGAAAATACCGCAGCAGATCATCTTTCGCGCTTAGAAGACCCAGCTTTGGAGGCAACCAGGGGCGAGCAAATCAACGAAAAATTTCCAACTGAATCCCTGGAAATGGTGGTGTTTAAGGAAGAACCATGGTACGCCGACTTTGCCAACTACTTAGCTAGTGGGATAGTCGCAAAAGGATGGCCACATCATCAAAGAAAAAAATTCTTTGCCAATGTGAAACACTATTTTTGGGAAGATCCATATCTTTTCAAAATGTGTGCCGACCAACTCGTCAGACGATGCGTACATGGTAGTGAAGCACGAAGAATTCTCCGCCATTGTCACGAAGGTCCATACGGAGGACATCATGGTGCTGCCAGTACCGCACGAAAGGTATTTGATTCAGGATTTTATTGGCCAACCATTTACAAAGATGCCCAAAATCTTGTAAAGACATGTGATGCTTGCCAAAGAACAGGTAATATTTCTTCCAAAAACGAAATGCCACAAAATGGCATTCTTGTTTGTGAAATTTTTGATGTGTGGGGACTCGACTTTATGGGACCTTTCCCACCATCGAAAGGAAACAAATACATACTTGTGGCAGTAGATTACCTGTCTAAATGGGCCGAGGCCGAAGCACTTCCAACAAATGATGGAAGAGTAGTGGTAAGATTTCTGAAAAAATTATTCTCTCGTTTTGGCACACCTAAAGCTTTAATAAGTGATAGAGGTACCCATTTTTGTAATCATCAACTTGAAAATTTTTTAACAAGATATGGGGTCTATCACCGGGTTTCGACAGCTTATCACCCTCAAACTAACGGACAAGCCGAAGTGACCAATAAAGGGTTAAAACGAATACTCGAAAAAACCGTAGGGTTAAATAGAAAGGAATGGGCTGATGAATTAGATGATGCTTTATGGGCTTTTCGAACTGCTTATAAAACAACGATAGGTACAACCCCATATAAGCTAGTCTATGGAAAAAGTTGTCACTTGCCAGTGGAAATTGCACACAAAGCCTACTGGGCAATCAAAAATGTAAACCTAGATATAGAAGTTGCTGGTAAAAATCGATTTTGTCAATTAAATGAATTAGACGAACTTAGGAATTATGCATACTCAAACTCTGAGATTTATAAGGAAAGAATGAAAAATTGGCATGACAAACATATTAAACCTAATGAATTTCGGGTAGGAGATTTAGTTCTTTTGTTTAATTCACGACTTCGATTGTTTCCTGGTAAATTAAAGTCTAGGTGGTCAGGACCTTTTTCCGTCACCCATATTTTTCCACACGGTGCAGTAGAAATTAAACCTCGAAATGGGTCACCATTTAAAGTCAATGGCCAACGGCTGAAACTCTATCAAGGATTTATTGAGGAAGAAGAGATCTCGCTTCAAACCGTGGAAGAATAAAAACATCATGCCTGGTAAGTTATGAATGATTGAGGCGGCAAAATAAAGCGGTAAGTTTTCTAAACCATAGCTTATGGGAAAAAGGGGCACTCACACGCGCACTTAAAAAAAAAAAAAAAACTCGGCACGAGGCCGTGTCCGCTGGACACGGGGCCGTGTTCGCGCTGCAGACGGGATTAAACCCCTTTTTCAAAACAGTTTCTTCATTCCACACGCCCCGTTTCCCCACAAAAGCTCTGGTTCCAGGCGATTTTTCGCGAAATTCAAACGTCTCTTACCGATCTAACAACGTCAAGGTATGATTCTATCACTCTTTATAGTTAGATTAGTTACTTGCATGTAGTTAATACACCACAAATTTGGGGAAAAATCTAGGGTTCTTGATGTTCATTCGGATCGAACCTAAAATTTTTGCCTAAATCTGTTTGCATTTAGTTAGATTAGTGTTAAGGGAAGTAAATACACTTGTATTGTTCATAGATTCACCCGATTTCTTACAAAAACCCCAAACCCTTGTTCTTGAACCGAAATAGATGAAATTGATAGGGTAAACGGGTTATTTTGGGAAAAACGACACTTAGGGTTTCATTTTCGGGGGAAACCGCACCTATTGGTTCAAAAATTTTCAAGTTTTCGAAACCGGGTCGAAAAATGGGATTTTTGAGTAACAGACCCCTGGACACGGGGCCGTGTCCACTGGGCACGGGGTCGTGTCCAGCCCGCTGTTTGCAGTTTTTGTCCGAAAATAATTCTGTTTCATGCTAACTTTTGAAGTATTCTTGTAGATGGCCAGGAAGTTTACTAGATTCAACGCCAATGAGCTAGATGCAAGAGCTCGATACGAGCTTCTTCAAACAAGGCCGGAGGAATACCCGAGGCAGACATGCACAGAACTACTAACCATGGTGAATCAAATTGACCGTTTCAACAACATTGTCACGGGACCACTCAGAGTCGCGCTAACAACCCGACTCCGTTCCGTCCATGAATGCACCTTGGAATTCTACAGCACCTTTGCATTCACTTCAAGGTGCGACCCGTTCGATAATGACGGGGTGTCATTCAGGTGTGGCGGAACGAGGTATTCGATCTCCATGGCACAATTCGGGTCGATTATCGGGTTGTATGCGGAGGAGGATGCGGGAAACGAAGAGAATACAGGAGGATTGAGAGAGATCGAAGACAACGAGCGCCAAGCCATGTGGGCTCAGATTGGGGAAGGGTTCTACAATCCGAGCAGCACTAAGAGTACCAAGCTGAGGGATCCGCTTTACAGATACATTCATAGGCTCCTCGGCTACTCTCTTAGCCAAAGGCATGATAGTGGTGGCGTCGTTGGGTTAAGAGATTTGCTTGTCCTCCATTGCATTCACAACCGCAGGCCGCTCGATGTTCCATTCCTCATGCTCCGAAACATGCATCACAACCGCCTTGCTAGTGCACCAACTCCTATTTTCTTCGGGGGGTGGGTGTACCGTCTCTTCAGGCACTTCGCCCACATTCCGAGGTCATTTGAGAAGAGCCCATGGTCGGGTACGGTGGATATTCACATATGCCGCTCAATGAACCTGGTTTATGAGGCAGAAGACGGGACGGTAACCTTTCAAAGGATGCAAGGTCATGCATGGAACCCGCAAGAAGCACTTGTCCTCCCAGCTCCGCAACATCATCAGTACCAATACCCACCCCACGGTGATCCGGGCCAATCATCCTCCTCGGGAGGCAGTTTTCCTAATTTTCAAAGTTTGCATGATTTGTTGCAGGAAAACCTCATGTGTACTCGGAACACCTATAACATGGCGAGCAACACCTACCACCGGGTCGGAGCTATCGAGAGAAACCTATCCGAGATACAAGATGACGTCGGATACATACGAGACCACATTGCACGCCATGGAGGGGATGACGATGATGATGATGATGATGATGATGATGATGCCATGGAGTAGGCGGGAGGAGCATAGGAGGAAGCGGTTGATTGATGACTCCCCAGGTTAACCCTTTGCAATCTTGAACAATTGATGGCCTGCGTGCCAAGTGTTAGACAATTTACTTTTCCTAACTATTTTCTGCATTTTATTTTTCTTACTTTATGCGTGGAACAATTAACTTTGGTAATGTAGGATGTTTGTATTGCTTGGTGTGGTATTAAGTGTTGGAACAGGTACAAACCAAGGCTTAGGGTGTTAAGCCTCAGCACCTATAGGGCTAGGATGGAAAAACCGGACGAAGAAACCAGTTTTTCAGGCTTTCAGACTGTCCACACGGGGACGTGTCCATGCCAACACGCCCCCGTGCTCACCTCCCTGACCTGCTGTTTGGGTTCTGTTCGGCAGAATTTTGTCAGACACGTGGCCGTGTTCAGTGGACACGGGGCCGTGTTCAGTGGACACGGGGCCGTGTCCACCTTCTGTAAGTTCTTGTTACTGGCACCTGAACACGGGGTCGTGCCGACTCAACACGGGGCCGTGTTCAGTGCCCAGTAACACAAATTTTTGCTTTTTAAACACTATTTTACACATCTAATCAACCTAAAAATTTATTTTTGGGACACATTGAGGACAATGTGTAATTTAAGTGTGGGGGGGATGCTAAAACCTTGAATTTTGCAAGTCCTAAATACAAGCCTTACACAAAACTCTATTGGAACCGCTAATCACCCCAAATTTTTTCAAAAATTTCTTTTTTTTACTTGTCTAGGTTTAACTCGGGAAATTCAAGTTCTCAAAAAGGTTATATTTTTACAAATTTACAACCGATAGCGTAGTGATAAAAAGAACCAACATAAGAAAATTATGAAAAGGCATGACAAACTTATTTAAAATTTGATTATATATACTTGATCACATAAAAACCCATTCCCACAAAAGTGAGTTTTGAGCCTTTATTGAGCACACAATTACATATCATTTGACTAAATGCTCATTTTTTCGTTTCTTGTGTGAATAGCCGCTTGGTTCTTACGACTCTAGAACTTGCCATGACAATACACTCCCGGTCCTTATCAACTTAAACCCGAGTAAGTAAATGATGGAGGCATTAGGACTAACCTTTTTCATTTCTACACCATTATTTTTCCTTTTCTTCTACCACCTACCCAAAAATCCCCCTAGTTAGCCCCTTTGAGCCTAAACCTTTTCGTTTCATCACCCAAACAAAAAAAAAAAAAAACCCTTTCAACCACCAAAACCCTTTTTCATTTTAACCCTTTATTTTAGTAACAAGTTCGGTTCTTCGTGAAAAAAAAAAAAAAAAAAAAAACTTTTAATGTAGCAAAAAGAAAATAAACAAACAAAGTAATCAAAAATAACTTTGTTTGAATAAAAGCTTCATTAAGAATAAAAAGTTGCAAAAAAAAAAAATACGAAAACCGACACTTGTTACGCTTTTAGCCCTTTTTCTACTAACCACTAACCCAACCACCTACCTTTAACCCTAGCCAACCCTTAACCCACAAAGTCCTCTTGATATCTACAAAGGTATAAAAGTTAAAAAGGAGGAGGATTGATTTCTTGGCAAGCCTATGGTAGGAATAAGTTCCATGACCGCTCTCGAGTGATTCACTAAAAATACACTTTCGGCCGAGTGTGAGTGATTTCCCCGCGAGGTATGTGAACTTGTATATAAATAGAATTTTAAAAAGGCATGTTATGCCTAAATAAGTAATTTCTTTTATGAACAGTTCTAAATAAATCATTACGAATAGGAGTGTAAATAAATAAAAATAAAACCTAAAAAGATCTTGGAAATCCCGACACTCTATGACAAGCCCAAAACCTTCTCTTCTACCTATTCCATTTGGGAGTGTAAGCCAAATATTAAAGAGTTTTGCTTGAGGACAAGCAAAAGTTCAAGTGTGGGGGTATTTGATGTGTGTAAAATGCAACATATAAATTACATCAAATGAGGCATAAAACTAACCCTTTTTTAGTACTAATATTGGAAAAAGAGTGTTTTTGTCTTCCTTTTGTATTTTCGGGATTAAATGAGCTCAAAAACGCAAAAGAAGCAAAAAGACAGTTAAATCCAACATAAATACAAGAAAAGGAACATTAGTGGACTGCCCGAACCCTCAACGGCACCTTCCAAAGCAAAATAGAGAAAACAGAATGCTGAACACGCCCCGTGCTCAGCCAGCACGGGGCCGTGCCCAAGAAGCAGTAGAAAAGACAAATCTATAGAAGCTTCTATTGCCCACCACGGGCCGTGCTCAGCGGACACGGGGGCGTGCCGAAAGTACTGCAGGCGCATTAATTGTAATTGCGAATTACAATTAATGAAGAGAGAGAGTGTCAGACGGGCACGGGGCCGTGCCCAGCGAACACGGGGCCGTGCCCAGGCTTCTGTTCAGCCTATAAATAGGAGTGCTTGGTTTCATTGCAACTCATCCCTTGGCACACCACCTCTCTCACACTTCATCCACCACCCACCACCATCACAACACCATCATCCACCACCATCATCCATTGTCCATCATAGAGTGTGTGAGTCGTCTCGGGATCCAAGATTGATCGTAAGAGTTCTTGACAATCAAGGCCATGTTTGCCTAAGTCTCTTACATCACTTGGTGAAGACAAAGTGTCTAGTATAATACTTTTTATTTCTAATCTTTTGCACTTTTTATTTGGTTTTGTATTAATGACTTTAATAACTAGTTACTTATGTTGAAGGTGATCTTTCCTTATCGTTTGTCCGTGGTGTCTTGGCATTATTTTACTGTCTATATAAAATAAAGGATTTTCACCATTCATATCTCCACGGTCTATATGGAGGTATGTTGGCTACCTGGTAGGGGGTTAAGGGAACGGTTTGGTAAAGGTCTTGCCATTGTTCAGCGTTTAGAGGTCCTGCAATGGACCTGGGTCAAATTTAGTAGGACCTCCTTCAATACTTCACGGTATTGGATGGCGGGGGTCCAAACTCTTTGATCCCCTCATAAGTTAACTACTATTAATACTATAACCCGGCTATTTAGGACTGTATCCCTGCTGACTCAGACTACTTAGTCGAGGGTAACGTCACCGCCAAAAGCGGGGCCTACCACAATACTGCATTAATAACTTAATTCATTATCTTCCAATAATCCACCCCTTTAGGATTGTATCCCTGCTGACTCAAACTACTGGGGTGAGGGTAACGTCACCTTCAAAAGAGGGGCCTACTACAATAACTAAGATAATCTCTTAATTATGTGCAAAAGTGCGGAAATAATCAAAGGTTATACTAGATACGAGTCGGAACCAAGTGATTCATCTTGTCTATCTGTTTTTATTTTTATTTTTATTTTCAGCATTTTAGTTAGTTTTATTTTTCTTAGTTTAAAACATTTTTCTAAACGTTTTATTTTGGTTAGACGTTGAGGATAAACCGGTACTAAAAGCTCTTGTGTCCTTGGACGACCTCGGTATCTTACCAACGCTATATTACACTCAACGATGGGTGCACTTGCCCATATGTGTGTTTAGTGTTAGTGAAATATCGTGTTTTATAAATTTAAAACTTGGCTAAAATAAGTGTTAAAAAGGGCTTAAAATATACACCTAAAATATACGACACTTACCGCACATCAACTGTGATATTCAATATCATGAAGGAAAAGAAAACGTAGTTGCTGATGCCTTAAGTCATAAGTATTATGAAAAGCAAAAGCGAGTTTGTGCTCTTAGATTAAGTTTACAATTAGATTTAATGGAACAACTGAAAAATATTCAAGAAACAGCAATCAAGGATGACGCTGAAGGAATGAAAGGAGGAATAAAAGAATTAGAGCAAGGAAGTGATGGAATTTGGAGATTTCACAAGAAAATAATTTGGGTACCTAAGCAAGGAGAGTTAAGAAATAAGATTTTAGAGGAAGCCCATAAATCTAGGTATACCATGCATCCTAGTAATAATAAGATGTACCAAGATTTAAGAAATAACTTCTGGTAGATAGGAATGAAAAAGGATATAGCTAAATATGTATCTAAGTGCTTAACTTGCTCACAAGTTAAAGCAGAACACAGAAACCTTCAGGATTACTCCAACAATTAGAAATGCATTTATGGAAATGGGAGCTCATAACAATGGACTTTGTTACTAAGTTACCCAAAACCAGAAAAGGTAACGATGAGATTTAGGTAATTGTGGATCGATTAACCAAATCAGCTCATTTTCTACCCATGAAGGAAACCTTTAGCATGGAAAGATTAGCCAAGTTATATGTAGACGAGGTAGTATCCTTCCATGGAGTTCCACTCTCCATTGTATCGGATAGGGATAGTCGTTTCACTTCACATTTTTGGACAAGTTTCCAAGAAGCTATGGGGACTAGATTAAACTTAAGCACTGCATACCATCCCCAAACAGATGGACAAAGTGAAAGGACGATCCAAACCCTGGAAGACATGCTTAGGGCATGTGTCATAGATTTCGGTGGAAACTGGGACAACCATTTACCTTTAATGGAATTCTCCTATAACAATAGTTATCATTCAAGTATAGAAGCTGCCCCTTTCGAAGCACTATATGGACGAAAGTGTAGAACTCCAGTGTGTTGGGCAGAAATCAGAGAAAGCCAATTATCAGGTCCCGAGATCGTGCAAGAAACCACCGACAAGATTACTCAAATCAAGGAAAGACTAAAGACGGCTCGAGATCGCCAAAAGAGTTATGCAGACAATCGACGCAAGCCGTTAGAATTCCAAGTTGGAGACAAGGTACTCTTGAAAGTTTCTCCTTGGAAAGGAGTAGTTCGGTTCGGTAAGAAAGGAAAGCTAAGTCCACGATACATAGGACCATTCCCAGTAATCCAGAAAATAGGACTGGTTGCTTATCGCTTACAATTACCAGAAGAGTTAGCCGGGGTATATGACGTATTTCATATATCAAAACTCAAGAAATATCTATCGGATGAATCGCTAGTAATCCCTCTTCAAGACATACAGGTAAATGAAAAGTTAAAGTTCGTGGAGAAACCACTTCAAATAGAAGACAGAAAGATCAAGTTTCTTAAGCACAAAAGATTGATACTTGTCAAAGTCAAGTGGGATTCAAAGAGAGGACCCGAATACACCTGGGAGCTAGAATCGGAAATGAAGCGAAAGTATCCTCATTTATTTCAGTAAATCTCGAGGACAAGATTTTAAATAAGGAGGGGAGGATGTAAGGACCTGCAAAAATGCCCCAAAAATGACACGTAAGTGAAAACCCGGACCCCAGAAACCCTATTGTGCATGAAAAACCAAGAAAACAAGATTTTAAGTCTCAAGCAGGTCGCGTAAAGGATAGGCTAGACGTCACGCGGGCCGCGTCAACCTTAAGTTGACCAAATAAGCATGTCGGGCCAGGTGTCTCACACGTGGCAACCCTACTCGTGACAGATATGCCCTACACGTAGGATAGGTGCCCTCGCGGGCCGCGTAAGGTTTGTCTTATGGTTCACGCGGGCTGCGACAAACTTAAAAATCAGCTATAAGTAGCCTGTGCATGGGACTTGAATCTGTGTTCGAAAAATCAGTTTCAAAACGAAGTTTACTTCTCGAAATCGAATTTCCAACATAGAGAAACGCTGCTACGATACAGGGTATTAACTCGATCACTGCTACGATTCAATGTCCGATCGATTGAAACCAATTCGATGGATGTTTAAATGCTGCCCAAATTAGGGCTATACCTTGTCATTCGTTGTGAATTTGATGGATGTTTAGGTATTGCACTTTGTCATTCGTCATGAGGGTTTTAATCTCGTGAGTTGTCGTAAATGTTGTATTAAGTTACTAACCTAGTTCGTATGCATTGTCATTTAATTTAGGTTACAAGGCTTATCAGTAGGCTAAACTCCGCCCGTTTAAACTTGCAATGTGAGTCATTCTCTTTTTATCAACCATGTTTTACAATACTCCAATTATTTTCAAAGGTTATAATTACAGGGATTAAGTCGTGGTTATCTTGAATCACTGGCTAGTAGGGTATTGTGCACATTACTAATTTCTCATGGCTAGGTTCATGAACCTAACAGTGATAATCATCACTACTTGAGTGAAAGGACCCAATAGTGGTATGACCATCGTCACCAGGAGGTGACACGGTGCCCGATAAAAATAAGATAGTAGCTGTTGATGCAACAAATACAAGACCAACGGTGGTAGCTTGGCTGGCTAGGCAGAAGGGTTGAAGGGTTCAACCTTGCCTAACGCAGGTCGTGGGGTCCCCCCACGTTTGCGAGACGTGGAAGGAGGTTTGCTAGTTTGTTATTGTTCTTTGCTATAGATCCTCCTCTGATTTGTGCTCAGATTCGGAAGTGAAGGCAAAGGGAATGTGTATGTTGGATGTGAAAGGGAATGACTTGTGCGAGACAAGCATTCGATGTGAATGACCAGAGATAGAAGAATCTGAGCTGGTCCAGATCTCCCCCTGAAGTAAATGAAGTGTCATTTTATAAGGGAAGGCATCTCCCGAAGTGGAATGGATTTGACTAGCAACCTCGCTTGCAGTGGAGGGTTTCCCCTTTTGGGGGTTGAAGGCTTTAGTCCCCCGGATAATAGTGTGCACCGTGCAGACCTGCAATGCCTTTGCGGCTGTGGGTTGGTGAAGCAATCTTCAGATGTGACTTGGCTACTGTTACCGTGCTGCTTTTTCCTTCCACAGCTTTTTAAGCCTTGAACCATTTAACCATTTAAGCGTTTACGTAATTAGCCATTTTACTTAGTCTTGGGCTACCCCCGTCATCAGTAGCCATTGTAATCACTCTTATGCGGTAATTTATAACTAATGTGTCATTTTATTTAACCTGAATGACTCGCCAGTATTTCCCCGCTGATAAAATATTTTTAAAACATGTTTCAGGTGACCTACCGTGAATCAAGGAAAAGTGTTGCGGAGCACTAACAAGCTTGAAGTAGTGGCTCAGATAAATAAGTAAACATGTTTTGTAAAACAGGGAATTTCCTAGTAAAATTCCTCTATTGTAAATTATGGGGTTTATCCCAAATTATGAAATAAAATAATCGGGCATTTTCAAGTTTTCAAAGATCCTGTTAAACTTTCGCTGTCAACTCAAATAATAAATACCACGGGTTTCTGCCCCGCGGCTCCTGGACTGGGTCACACCGGGACGGGGGCCGTGATTGGAGAACTGGGGCAAAGCCCCTTTTTGGAAAAGAATGCTCGACGAAGAATATACTTCGTCGAGTGATGTTGATGACGAATGTTCAAGCTTCATCGGGTGATGATGGTCACGAAGATCCTAAACTTCGCGAGGAGAGTTTGACTTTAGTTGTGTAGTTATAAAACATGAACTAGTATTAGGTTAATTAAAAATAATCATACATAAGAGTACTTCACTTGTTCATCAATCATGCACAAGTTACAAGTAACGCGTAAAGGAAATACCTTGGAATCTCGGGTTGTCACAAATAACAGATAAAATCAAGAAAATTCGCGATAATCTTTTGACAGATAGAAGTCGTCCAAAGAGTTATGCGGATATGCGATGCAAGCCCTTGGAATTTCAAGTTGGAGACCGTGTCCTACTCAAGGTATCCCCTTGGAAGGGAGTGGTGAGATTTGGAAAGAAAGGAAAACTTGCACAACGATTTTTTGGACCATTTAAGATTGTTGAAAGAATTGGAAAGCTCGCCTATCAGCTAGAGCTACCTCTTAAACTTGGGAATATTCACCCAAAATTCCACATGTCCAATTTGTGAAAGTGTTTAGCTGATACTAATCTTCATATTCCACTCGACGAAATTCAAGTTGATGATACGATGCACTTTGTCGAGAAACCCGTGGAGATAATGGACCGTGAAATCAAGCGATTGAAGAATAAGTGAATACGATTGGTCAAGGTTTGCTGGAAGTCCAAACGTGGCCTAGAGTTTACTTGTGAACGTGAGGACCAAATGAAAGCGAAATATCCACATTTGTTTTCACAAGTTTCCTCTAGTTAAAATTTCGGGACGAAATTCCCTAAAGTAGGGGAGACTCTGACAACTGTGCTCTGTAAACGATGTACGATGTAAAACAATATTAATTATCAATATAACGATGTGTTTTGGTGTTAATATTTGTGTATTTATGTTTGACGATTTTACGTTTTGATTCTAGTTCGATTTAAAGCTTTAAATCGCTTTCTAGAAAGTTATACGCAAACGGATGCGTAAACGTAATCAGTTTAATGCAACAAACACTCGGGAACAGTGACATAGGCTTAACATACCTTGAATAACCTTTACATAACTTAGAAATAAGTTTTGGAGGGTTTGGTGTGTCGAAAACAAGTTTATTCGATCGCAGGGACTATTTGTGTCAAATTCCGAAAATATACCGATTTGTATGGTAACGAACATTCTGGAACTTGATCATAAGTTAAACATACCCTAAATATCCTTTACATGGCTTAGAAATAGGATTTGAGGGTTCGGTGTGCGAAAATAAACTTATTTGATCAATAGGGGCTAAAAGCGTCAAAAAGTGCATAAGTTTGCATTTACGCGCATATCTTACGTTCTGAACATATCCGGACATCCAAAAAATTTTGTAATCATTAAAATATCTTATTTTAGTGATTGGAATGCAAAAATACCATTCCTCGTGAAATTTGGATCGTTTTCGCGTCCATTCGAGTTTTCGTCGTACTTGGAATGCAAAAACTTATTAAAATATTTTATTTTAGTGATTGGAATGCAAAAATACCGACATCCGAGATGTTTTCAAGCATATTTCATGTTCCCTACGCTTTAACTTCATTGTAGAGCCTTGAAATGGGGTTAACGGGGCTTAAACGTGTCGAAAATCAAGTTTTAAGCATACAGGGACCTGTTTTGCCAAAAATGGAAACTTGAAACTGACCACCCTCACGCCACACGCCAGAACCAGGGATACATGGCTTGCCACGTGATAGGGCAGGTTTCCAGAAATACCAGTTTCAGCAAACAGCCTGCTCATACAGCTTCTAATCCTTGGTTATTGCAATCTATGGGTTTGTTTGTCTGTTTTGCAAGTTGACCACTCATAGAATAACAAGTGTAGGGCCAAGATTGATTCTCATAACACTTGGAAAGATCTTGTTGATCCAAACTTACTATAAATAGAAGTGGGTTTCTCATTCATTCCTCACATTTGATTCAAAATCTGCTCTAAGTTGAAGTTTAAGACTTCATACCTAAGTGTTTTGGATCAATTCTTCCTTGCTTGGACCTTTTGTAAGCTTCTTTCATTCTTGTTTATGCTTTACAACCATGAAAGTCAAACAGTGTTTGACTTTCTGCTTTGACCATGAATTGCTCAACACAAAGTTCGTTCGAACTTTGCAACGTGAGCGTAATCACGATGGTTATAGTCCCATGTGACTATACCTACTAATTACCACGTCGATTAGTCGAAGTGACGAGTCAAAGTTTCGGTCAAAAATATGTGTTTTTGCGTATTTTGCGACGAAGCTATTTTGGGTATCAAAACACTTTGTTTTGATATCAAACCAGTTTTCTAACCTAGTTAAACATGTTTTAACATGTCTAATGCTTGTTTAGGGTCGTAAGTCAAGCGGCCTTGACAACCGCTTAAACTTTCAAACCCGACCCGTTTGGTCGATCGTTAGGATCCGACCAGGCATATATTGTGACCATAGTTGTATAGGCAATAACCTTCCGAGGTTATACCTTATGGTCACTTAGTTTAATTAGTTATATGATAGGTAGTTTATATGCCTTAGGAAAATGACCAAAATGCCCTTTTCATGCATAATTTGATTTTAAGCATATGTAACTTAATTTTTGTCACTTAAACTGATTATGCAACATATTTAAACATGTTAGGGCATATAATACTTGTCATAGGACTATTTAGACGTCTCGAACGCGCATTTGCGCAAACGACGCGTTAAAGTAGCGTAAGCTACCTTAATGGGTCATAACGGGTCGAAAGCACTTAGGATAGGTTCCGATTTAGAATGTAGGCTTGTTAAACCATATTGGATGAGTTCCAATACTCATTTGGTTTATGAGACCTCATTCTACCCAATCTTCTGATTTAGGTGTCGATTTATTAACTAGCGATCTGATTACTAGGTGCTACTTGATTTCCTTGGTTTTCGTGAGCATTGTTAGTTCATTAGTTCAAGGATACTTGCAATTCAATGTGAGTACATAGTTCCCCTATTTTACTTTTTTCGATTGTTTTGCGGTTGATTCATATGTGTTAAACGATTTCGATGTTTTAACGATGATTTCAAAAATGAATACTATGGTTTATATTAAACATAACGATTTCGATAATGTGAACGAACTTGTTGGACGTATTTACATAACGAATCACATTCATTAACAATGATCAAGCCGACCAGTATTAGGTTATGGTACCATAGGATCTGACAAATCTCGTTATCAGACTGCCACCATGGTTACGTATGGGGGTTATATGGGTAACGACTGAATCTGAAGATTGTTAACTTACCCTTTGGTGGTTTGTTAATACGAGTTGAACGATGGACGAGTTATGAAGGTTTGAATGTTATAAGCGAGACGACCAAAAGTTAGTTTTCACAATTAAAACACGAACGATTTGAATGAGAATGATTTGAACGATTTGAACGATTGAACGATTATGAACGATTTGGAACGATTTGAACGATTTAAATAAATGAAGGATGGACTATAACATGAACGAGTTGAACGATTTAAACGATTGGTTTTTGGTATGTGATTAGATAACGGGACGGGAGTAACATGATAGAAGCATGGTAGATACGCGGCTGGTACTTCTTATATATAAGTGATTTTATCAAATTACATTCCGTGGCGTTATTTAGTTCACTTGGACGAACGATTTCAAATGAGACATGTAACGATGTTTACTAAACGATTTAAACCATACGAGTTATTTTACAAGAATGATACATGATTTGGTTTACTTATACAAATGTTTTGGGTTAAGATTCATGGCAACGAGATTATATAAACTATAACTAACTTGTTTGAGTTCGTTATTCATTTTACAATACAAACATTTTACAAAACAAGGTTTTCTAATATCGATTAACGAAGTTGTACGAGTTATTTCAACATGTAAACGAGCCATGAATCTGAAACTCACACAAAACCTATGTGCTCGCCGGCATTTCTTTGCTGACTTTATTTTTACATATGTTTCAGGTGGTGTCAAATGATGTTGATTGAGACTAGGATGCATGCTCACTTAGGATTGGACAAGGCCTTAGTGACTTAATAACGATGATAGATTATGTTTAACTTGTTTGTTCTGTTTCAAATACAATGTAAATGTTTAACAATTCAATAAAATGAAACTTTTTAAATCCATGGTTGTGAAACAATAATTATGTCGCTCCACTCCCCGTCGTTTCTACCGCGGTTTCATTGTTTTACGCGGTCGGGATGTGACACCTCGTCATCATCATCATGAACAGGATCAACAAAAGGAGGAACGACGTCACCGTCCTCTTGACCTACTACAGCAAGTGGTATAGGAATAAATGCTATGACGTGCTCACCCTCGAGGTGGCCGTATATGATCATATCGTGAAAATGTGGAATAGCGAGAACGTCATCCACAGGTGGGATATCCTGCTGGGTCGGGCTCTGGGAGAGCGAATGGATGGAAATCGACATCCATCCAATCATCATTAGAAACCTCATCATCAGAAACGAGAACAATGGGTAGAACAGGGTCATCAAATGGCATGTAATCGGCGCCTAAGGCAAAACCCGCTGAGTCTGTGTCGGAGCTGGAAGACATGGTCCTGGCAAAATAATCCGTACAACGGATACATGTGAACGACTTATAAATAATAGATTTTTGGGCAATTGTACTTTTGTTTTCATTGTTGTTTATATCGTATATCGTTTCAAGTTCAACTTACTGTTATCGTATCTAAACCTCGAAGACTAATACCTTGTAAACTAGTCTTTTGTATCATCGTTTTGAATTATCGTTTAATACTACCACATAGTATCCTTGCATTATCCTTTCGAATTTATCGTTTTGTATTAGTGGACTCTTTGTAAAAATATAATGTAAAACACTTGTTGTTAAAGACATCGTTTTGGAATTGTAGACCAGACTCAAAAAGAATCTTAGTTCACTACAATTGAAGCTCTGATACCAGGTCTGTCACACCCTGATTTTCAGTTTCTGCGGAAGCGTATGGCGTGGTGCGGCCAGAGCGGCAATCATTATAATAAATCGAGTAAACAACATATTTAAACAATAAAAGATGTTCATCCATACATTTGTTTAGAAACCGTAATTTTCAATACAAACATCTTGTTCAAAATAATAGACCTACAACATTAACAACATTGTTCAAAGTTTAAAACAGAACCACCCAACATGGTAACTGAAAACAGGATGACATCTCAAAAGCTTGAGTTCTTGATAACAACACGAACATATTTTTCCAAAGTCGTCCACTAATCTCCTTTAATACATGTTAGTTTTGAAAACGTCAACAAAAGTTGGTAAGTTCATGTTATTTAGTTTTTGAATCAAATGTGTCTCTAAAACATTTGAAATAGTAAATTTGTTTTGTATAGTATGATGAAAATTGTGTGATCATTAGTGTTTTGCAATGACACTAATTTGTATGCCAGAATAGGAGGCAACTAAACATTGACATGATCGCTATTATCGTTGGCGTTAAGAGTGGGGCTTGCCAAAACCTAAATAGATCTATTCGTTTGTTCCTCGGTACTTGTTTATTCATTAATGGTCCATTTATTTAAACACCTATCCGCATGTGATCAAAATAGTTTCATTGTAAACATCATACTAATTGTAACATGTATACATCCCCGAAAGTTTAAAACTGTAAACATTTAAAGTAAAAGGCGAAACATGAACTCACAGATTTGCGTTCCGTGCAAATCTCTATTCGATTTCTGGTTCGTCATTTGTTTCTCGACCAACAAGTGTTCTAATCTCGTTAGACACTTAGGTTTATGTTTGTTTTTAGTACAAGTATTTCATCTTGAATTTTTTTTAGTTTCTCGTAATCGTTTGCTTCCTTTGTTTATGTTTTCATATATATATATATATATATATATATATATATATATATATATATATATATATGTATATATATAAGTGTCCGCTAAAATGAGAACCACCTCGAGTTGTAAGAACTGTGAGAACTACTTGATCCGGGGCGAGGTGGACCAAATTTTGTTTTTTCATAAACGTAGATGCATGTATTATAACAACATTTGTAAAAAAATTCAAAAAAAAAATGTCGTGTGTGTAGTTTTGAGCACCACAAGTTTGTGTTTACGGGTACCGTAAATTTTCTGGTTAAATTTATGGTACCCGTAAACACAAACTTGTGGTGCTCAAAACTACACACACGAAAAAAAATTGAATTTTTTTTTTACAAATGTTGTTATAATACATGCATCTACGTTTATGAAAAAAAATTTGGTCCACCGAGCCCCCTACGGTGTAGTTCTCACGGTTCTTACAACTCGAGGTGGTTCTCATTTTAGCATTCCCCTATATATATATATATTCTATTTAGTTTATGTTTGAATGGGCTTAATTCATGTGTTAGGTTTTAAGCCCAATTTGTATGTTTAGTGTATATGGGCCTAGCCCAAGTAACTTTGTTTAAAGTGGGTCAAACCCAAATTGATTTGTAAGAGTGGGCCTAGCCCAAAATACTTTTATAAAAGTGGGCCTAGCCCAATTTAGTTTACAAAAGTGGACTTAGTCCAAATAGGTTATGTAAGAATGGGCCTAGCCCAAACTATTTTCTAAAAGTGGATCTAGTCCATAATAGTTTATAAAAATTGGGTTTTAGTCCAAGTATTCTTTGTAGAGTGGGCTTTAGCCCAATTTAACAAAAATAGATTTTAGTCCAAATATTTTATAAAAGTGGGCCTAGCCCAAATTTTATTCATGAAAAATGGACTTTATCCCAAATTTAATTTATGGACTCCTTTTAATTTAAAAGATTTGGGCTTGGTCATAAATAATAATACTTGTATTTTGATAAAAATCTATTTTTTATAATAATTATTACTTATGTCACATATGAAACCTTTTTAGTGCATAAGCCCTTTTAGTGTGTGTGTGACGGCTCGTATTTTGTTATGACTATTTACTACGTGTAGGCTTGGTTTATTCGTGTCGTTAGTCCCGTTCGTGTCGTCTGTCTCGTTCGTGTCATTTGTTTTGTTTGTGCCATATATTTTATTTTTTCTAAATTTTTCAAAGTGTCCATATTTTCCAATGTGTTCGAATTTGTCCAATTGTATGTTTATGTCTAAGGATGGACATTCCATTTATAGTTTTATTTTCCAGGTGTGTGTATATATATATATATATATATATATTTGTAATTTTTTTGGATGTGTATAATTTTGTATTTATTCCTACTTGAACTAAATACATAATATACATACCAAATATATATATATTTATGATACTTGATGAATTTTGAAAGTATACATCTTATCTAAAATATATACTGTCACTTTTCGTTTAGAAATCTTCACAAAACATGAGTTTATAACTTTTGTCCAAACATTCGTTTAATCGTGTTTAAAGACTTTAAATAGTTTTCTAGTTACAAATTTCTTTGTTTAACATCTTTTGATCATAACAAAATTTATAAAAATTTTGCCATAGTTTCTTTTAAAATATGGACTTTTCCCAAGTTTGTAAAAAACTTGTGTTTCGAATCATTTCAATCTCAAATGTCATCAAGTATTAAGAATCATCATATTTTATCAACAAAAGTACTATGAACATGATATAGGCTCTAACTTTCCCAAAAATGAAACTTTATTCTTGATTTTTGTCAAAAATTTGTAGAACAAGATTTCATTAAAACTTCATGTTCTAGGTGACTCATATAGTCATTTAAAGTACAAATATGTATTCGAAACTCTTTCTACTAACATATTTCATGTTCTTGATTCTTTCCAGAAATGGAAACTTTATTTAAGTAATTTGTCAAAAATTTAGTTTTTTTGATTTAAATATTTTCTCATGTTTTTCTAGCATGCATATTAACATTTTAAATCATAAAAATCCATGTTCATAACTTTTGTGGATGAATCTTGTTAGATCTAACATGCATGTGTTTAGATCTTGTTTTTATACAAAAATAACCAAGATTCATTTTCACTAGTATAAACTTCTTCAAGTTCATCCAAAATCATAAAAAAAAATCATAAGATAAAAATAATGATTTTTGTTTTTTTCTTAATGTTTTTCATGTGGGTTTTGTTTTGGTTTGATTCAAGATGAACATGTATTTTTAAAAAACTCAAGAATAATAAAATAGGAACTAGTGTAGGATTCTTACAATTTTGCTAGAAAAGTAAACATGGGGATGTGAAAATGTTGATGATTTATGAGCTTCTAGTGCCACCAAAATGCTTCAAATAGCTTTCCTAGTCCCACAAGTGTCTTGATTCATCCATAAACCTCCATGTTTGCAAGAATTTATTATGTTTGAGATTTGAAAAAAGATGATGAAGGTGGTGTTTGGTTTGGCCGATTGGGAGAGAGAGAGGAGTAGGAGATGGATGGATTTTGTGTTTGTTGGAATTATGGAAAATGGTGGAATGTTGGAGAAGGTTTGTTAACTCTAGGTTATACTAATCATCCTCTCAATTTCCAAAAACATCAAATTGAAAATGAGTTGCAAGTGGGGGACCCACTATTTCTGTGAATAAGGATGGGGGGGGGGGGGGGTTTACATTTTTTATAAAATCTTGTTTATCATACAAACTTTATGAACTTTGATAATTTATATAAAATTATTTAAAATGTTTCAAGCCCTCATATTTTAAAGTAGTGTGACTCTAGGTAAAACTAATCTACCAAAATTATTAGTTTGTTGATCGGGTAAAAAAGTTGGTTCGGGTACTGTACTCGGTTAAATACTAACGCTGTGTTTTATTTGTATAAACACATGACAAAAATTGTTCTTGTACATGTTCTATCATCCAAATTAAATATCCAACTTTTTGGACTAAAAATGTTATTATTTCTGACACAGTTCTGGTACTGGCTTTGCTGTCAGGCAGTTTACTGAACTAGCCGTGCAGCTTAACACAATAAGATTAAATTGCGGATTTTGTGTCGTTTTTAATACCCATTATATTATTTATGGCAAACAATATTTATTTTTGGGTTTTCGGACAGTTACTATTTCGTTCTGCGGAATGCTGTACACTTCCGCAGGTTTACTGTATTTTTCTATGGACTTGGACAATTTGGTTTTTAATTGGAATTTTGTAAATTAAAGGCACGTGTAATTTTAGACAAAGCTTTTATAGAATATTTGTGTAGACATATCTGTATGTCTTGTTTTTATCGTGTCAGACTGTACCGCGACTAGTACTGACAAATATTGTTTGTTCCCGTTCCAAGTGTCAGTCTAGGATATAGTTTCTACTCTTAACGGATTTGTTATCATACTTAGTTATAATTTTTACAATTGCTAGAATTTTAAGACTTAATTAAATAAAATCAAGTCAAACACGCGAAAATAATTAATGTAATAGTTGTTCAGGTTGTACGGAATTACTGGAATTTTGCCGATTGTCACATCGAGTTTGAAGTCGCTAGCTTTAGGATACCACAAGCCTAAGCTCGAAGTTCCCTTCAAGTATCGTAAGATCCACTTGGCGATGATCAGATGAGAAACCCTCGGACTCGATTGGTAGCGTGCCGTGAGGCAGGTTGGGTACATTATATCGGGTCTTGATGCGGTTAAGTACATGAGCGAACCAATCATCGACCGGTACAAGGTTTTGTCAACCTTATCTCCCGTGAGATCCGGATTGATGTCGTGGTTGGTTGCTAATGAGGTTAACATAGAAGTCCCTGACATACTAAATTTCTCAAGCACGTCATGAACGTACTTCGTTTGATGAATAAAGATTCCTCCTGGCAGTTGATCGACCTGCAAGCCTGAGGAAGAACTTCATCTCTCCCATTAAACTCATTTTGAACTTCTGCTTCATGAATTTTTCGAATTCCTTGCTGAGTTCGTCATTTGTAGACCCAAAAATAATGTCATCAACATATATCTGAACTATTAGAAGATGACTACCAGCTTCCCGCGTGAAGAGAGTTGCATCTACTTTCCCTCGTGTGAAGCCGTTCGATAACAGGTGCTGAGATAACATCTCATACAAGGCTCTCGGGGCCTGGTGCAACCCGTACAAGGCTTTGTCTAGAAGGTAGACCTTATCTTTATGGATAGGGTCAGTGAAGCCGGGTGGCTGACCGACATACTCCTCCTCTTTCACCTTTCCGTATAAGAAAGCCGATTTGACATCTAGCTGATATACCTTGAAACCCTTCCATGATGCAAATGCGAGAAAGATTCTAATCGCTTCAAGTCGAGCAACTAGGACATACACTTCGTTGAAATCAATTTCCTCTTGCTGACTGAAACCTTGAATGACTAGGCGAGCTTTATTGCGAACAACAACCCCTTTATCATCTCGCTTGCACTTAAAAACCCACTTTGTGTTTATCTTTCTGTGGTTGTTGGGTAAATCGACTAACTTCCACACCCCTAGTTTCTCAAATTGACCAAGTTCTTCTTGCATCGCATTCACCCATGATTCCTCCGTCAGTGCTTCTTTGTAAGTCTTCAGTTCAACCTGCGAGATAAAACACTTAAGAGAAAAATTGTTTTGTAATAGAGCAATCTTAGTATAAAAGCACGAAAGGACCTGATCAATTTGGCTTCTAGTTCGAACACCAGATTGAAGCTCTCCTATGATAAATTCCTCTGGGTGATAGGAAAGTGTCCGTGGCATCACCTCATTGGAAACTATCACCTCGTTCTCTAGGTTTGTGACATTCTGCTCTGCATCTTGAATGACCTCGTTTGACTGAGTATCACGCTGGATCTGCTCTCCTTCAGAGTCAATATTGTCACACCCCTTTCTGCGGCGGAAGCACGAGGTGTGATCATGAAAGGTTCTCATTGCATACGAAGAGTAAACATACTACATGCTCAAAAATATCTTCAAATATTACATTACTGAAAACATATGTCAAGTGTTTACAACACGAGATAACATATTGTCTTAAAAGTCACAACTTTATTTAAAGATAAACAAAGCGACATCCACGAGCGTGAGTAAGACCACGCGCACATCCATCCTAGTTACCTGAAATACATGTGAGTTTTGGAAAAACGTCAACATAAAGTTGGTGTGAATTCATGCAGTTTTTGTATTTCACGTTTGTATACTTTGTATGAAAACATAATTTGTCTTTTGTATAAATCAAGTCTTTTGTGTACACCACGTACTCATGTATAAGTCAAATATTTCTGTATGTATCAAGTGTTAATGGGTTGCAAAGCCATTAACATGTGACACGACATAGGAAGTCACCAAACCATAGGCATTTTTCTGTAGTCGATTTACGACTGAGACACAAAAACACTGCTTGGTAAAAGAGTGGCCAAGAGTGGGGCTGCCCGGAACCCATTAGATCTAACCTTTTGTTCTGCGGTCTAAGTATGTACACGATTAATGGTGCTTATGGTACCCTATTCGTGACACGATTTCTCGTATCATTCTTGTATCCAGCATACCATTTGTAAACATTGTAATATTTGTAACATGTATTTCACCCCCGAAGGTATAAAACTGAAAACAGTTAAAAGAAAAGGGGGAGCATGAACTCACAACTTTGCGTTCCTTGCGTCGTAAACTTCACCGGATTTGCTTAATTAACGTCGTAACCTATACGCGTTTTCTTAACGTTAGTCACTAGACTTGTATCGCACAAGTACAGTCACTCTCTTTTGTATTTGTATTGTTGTGTTAAAAATATTTCATATTTTTAACTACGTATCTTACTTATATTATTTCCTCTAAAATAAATATAAGTCTTTTGTGTTTTGCACTTCGCACCCGAATTATGTATCTTATATTTTGTATGTGTATTTTTATGTTTATACTCCTCACGAGTATTTAGTGTATTTTTAAGTCTTAATACACTAGCACGTATAACACATACTATATACACTTAGCACAAAAGTTGGTGATAAAATAATATATATATTTTTCTCTCAAAAATATACATACTTATATCCATTTTTATTCTTGAAGAAATCCTCATTTCTTATCACCAAAAATTAGGGAAACCTTGGTAATGCTTTTAAACACATTTTTAGGGAATAAGTTTCTTAAAAACTTATATTTTTCTAAGTGTCAAATTTTATAAAAAATTTGACAGAGTTTCCCCTAAAAATGGAGGTTTCCCAAGTTTTCAAAACATGTGTTTATTTTCTTTTAAATTGTCAACAATTTCCTCATTCAACAATAAACAATATGCAACTAGTTATAATAGATATAATCGCAGAAATACATGAACTTGTGGTTTTTCCAAAATAGGTAGTATCCTTCCATTATTTTTAGTAGATCTTTGTATAGATCAACTTTGTTTCTTGAAAGTCTCGCTTTTAAAGAAGTTACATCTTTACAACTTCTGGTCAACATTTACAAAAATAGTTATTTTGTCGAAACTTTGTGTTACACAAGTGTTTACATACTCGTGTGTTTGCTAAAATCATTCTTTTTCATGTAAGACTCGGCTTTAGAAAATATGATTTCTTGGACACTTGGTCCTTTGAAAGTACCGCTTGTAGATCCATAGATCTACTAGTTTTAATCACTATTTTACAAGCTAAAACACTTTTACACAAGTTCATGATTCGAGTGTGGTAGAGTTTCATCTTCTAACCCTTGTTATACTTAAACAAGCTTTATGTCATAATCCAAGATCATGACTAAAACGGGTTAAATGATGATCCAAGCTACCACAACATAGATCGGGTCCAAATAATCACACAAATCAAATACTACATGATTTACACAACATATGTGCTTTTAACCACCATTTTTAGTGCTTTTAGTAGACTTTTAAGCTTCAACTTGTAAGTTATCGAGTTTTAACCGTCATATATCGTTTTAACCACATTAGAATAGTTCAAGAAGGTGATTTAAGCAACATACCACTAGCTCGAGGCTAGGGAAGAATCTATGCGAAAAACGCGTGGATAAAAGCAAGATAAAGAGGTCCTTCGCCCTCCGATTGCACCAAGCTTCCTAATATGCGACCCTTAACACTTGTAGATGCTTGGAACTTGCAAGATCAAACTCGAAAATGGATGGGTGTGTGGGTGTGGGTTCGGCCGAGAGTTGTGGTGTGTGTTAAGTTAAGGTTATGGTGGGTTAATCTTGCAACTTATAGACAATTCTCAAGGGCATTAACCAATAGTCCATATGTCTTCTTGATACTAAGCAAAGGAGATTAAAATAATGCTTTGGAGGACAAGGTATGTCTCCCCTTATGGGGACGGTTGTAAAAGGGGCGGGGGGGGGGGGGTCTTGGTCCGATTCCAACTAATTAGTTGGATATTAGTTAGGTTAAGTAAGTTAGTTAAGTGCTTAACCCGGTTAGTTGTGTGTCGTGTGTTATGACGGGTGTTAGGGTATTCAGGGACCCTAACTGGCTCAGAAAAAGATAAATAATGAAAATAACAATATTTTCATGTTTCGGGTAAAGTCCGGTTGTTCGGTTACATACCGATTCGTTAAAGTGCTAAATTGCACCTTTTAGTGTTTAATAAGTATCTTTTTGTAACACTATCGATTCCCAACACTTAGGGAAATATTCTGGATAATAAAACGACATTTCTGCAAAGTATTCATGTGTCTAAATGCTGAATTATTGCTGAATTGTATAAATTCTGCCCTTAAAGTGCGTTTCGGGTGCTTTTTAGTGCTTAATTTTGCTTTCGCATTGCATATGTATTAAACCCTTGTATGTACTCTTGGGTTTTAAGGCATTCTTGTTGTCGGACCTACACCTAGGTCTCAATTCTAATGTCTGACTGCTTTCTGCAGTTCTGTTGACACAGTGTGTCTTACCGGTGAGTTTACTAGTATTTTTGACGCAACGCTCTCGTTTATGCATAAAGCAATATTTTGTAGTATACAACGTGCATGAATTCACTTGTTTAGTACGAAATCAGACATGGCTGACAATTAAGCACATAATTGCAGTCATTAAGCAATAATTAATGTGTACGGAAATTACCGGTTTGGGCCAGTTGTCACAGTCTCCCCCCGTTAAAAGAATTTCGTCCGGAAATTCAGGTTGAACTAACTCTCGCAGGAGTCTTCTTGAATAGGTGGGGATACTTTTTCTTGAACTGGTCGTCACGTTCCCATGTGTACTCGGGTCCGTGCTTAGAGCTCCAACGTACTTTGACAAGTTTTACGCTGCTCCTCCTGGTCTTGTTGACTTTCCAGTCGGTAACCTCAACGGGTTGTTCTATAAATCGGAAGGCTTCATCAATATGCACTTCATCCATTGGGATGATCACGCTTTCTTGTGTTGGACTCTTCTTCAGGTTGGATACATGAAACGTATCATGTACTCCATTAAGTTCTTCCGGTAACTCCAATTTGTATGCCACGGTACCAATTCTCTTCAAAATTCTGAATGGTCCAATGTATCGTGGATTCAGCTTTCCACGCTTTCCAAACCTGACTACGCCCTTCCACGGTGAGACTTTGAACAACACTTTGTCTCCCACCTTGAATTCTACCGATTTTCTATTCGGATCAGCGTAGCTCTTTTGTCTCTCTCGAGCCGCCTTAATGCGCTCTCGGATCTGCGCAATCTTGTCGGTTGTCTCTTGTACAAGTTCAGGACCAACCATACGCTTATCTCCGGCATCTTCCCAACATAAGGGCGATTGGCATTTGCGGCCATACAGAGCTTCGAACGGCGTGGCTTTTATGCTCGTATGATAACTGTTATTGTAGGAAAACTCAACTAAAGGTAGATGAGTATCCCAGCTGCCGCCTAGATCCATGACACATGCGCGAAGCATATCTTCTAACGTTTGTATAGTCCGTTCGCTCTGGCCGTCTGTTTGCGGATGGAATGCCGTGCTCAGATCTAACTGAGATCCAAAGGCTTCCTGAAATGATTGCCAGATTCTTGAGACAAAGCGTCCATCTCTGTCTGAAATGATTGAGATTGGCACTCCATGACGTGCCACAATTTCCCTGAGGTATATCTCTGCAAGCTTTCCAGTGATATCCTTCTCTCGGACTGGTAGGAAATGCGCAGACTTCGTCAATCGATCAACTATTACCCATATCATATCGTGCCCTCTCGGGGTCCTGGGTAATTTCGTTATGAAGTCCATCGAGATTTGTTCCCACTTCCACACGGGAATCTCTGGTTGTTGTAGTAGGCCGGACGGTTTCTGATATTCTGCCTTAACCTTAGCACAGGTTAGGCATTTTCCAACATAGACAGCAACGTCGCTTTTGAGTCTCGGCCACCAATAGTACTCCTTCAAGTCTTGATACATTTTGTCCGATCCTGGGTGGATCGAATATCTCGATTTGTGGGCTTCATTAAGGATGACTTCTCGTATGCCACCATAGAGTGGAACCCAAATACGCTTCTTGAAGTATAAGGCTCCCTCTTCGTTTGGCACCATGTATTTCAGCATACCCCGTAGGTATTCAGCTTTACGGTTCTCTCCTTTAAGAGCTTCTTGTTGTGCATCTCGAATGCGTGCAGTGAGGTTCGTTCGAATGGTCATTTCCAATGCTCGAACCCTTAGGGTCTTAACCCTTTCTTTTCGGCTCAACGCGTCCGCTACAACGTTTGCCTTTCCAGGATGGTACTTAATCTCACAGTCATAATCGTTCAGCAGCTCAACCCAACGCCGCTGGCGCATATTCAATTCCTTCTGATCAAATATGTGTTGTAAGCTTTTGTGATCTGTTAAGATTGTACATCGAGTACCATATAAGTAATGTCGCCAAATCTTCAAGGCGAATACCATTGCACCCAGCTCCAGGTCGTGAGTGGTATAATTTCTCTCGTGAACCTTCAGTTGTCTTGAAGCATAAGCGATGACTTTTTGGCGTTGCATGAGCACGCAACCCAAGCCTTGTCGTGAGGCGTCGCAGTATACCACGAAGTCTTCAGTGCCTTCGGGTAACGATAGTATCGGTGCATCGCAGAGCTTGTTCTTAAGTAGCTGAAAGGCTTCTTCTTGTTTGTGACCCCAGTCGTACTTCTTGTCTTTCTGGGTAAGGGTCGTTAGCGGTTGAGCTATCTTTGAGAAATTCTCGATGAATCGCCGATAATAGCCCGCTAAGCCCAAAAATTGACGAACTTCAGTTGGGGTTTTGGGAGCTTCCCAATTCTTTATCGCTTCTATCTTGGACGGGTCTACATGAATGCCCTTCTCATTCACCACGTGACCAAGAAATTGTACTTCGCGAATCCAGAATTCGCATTTCGAGAACTTTGCATAAAGTTTCTCTTTCTTCAGTAATTCCAAGATGGTTCTGAGATGTTGCTCATGTTCTTCTTTCGTTCGCGAGTAAATCAGGATATCATCGATAAATACAATCACGAATTTATCGAGATATGGTTTACATACGCGGTTCATTAGGTCCATAAAGACCGCTGGCGCGTTCGTCAATCCAAACGGCATCACAAGAAATTCGTAGTGCCCATATCGCGTTCTGAATGCAATCTTTGGCACACTTTCATCTTGGATTCTCAGCTGATGGTATCCAGATCGAAGGTCGATCTTGGAATAATAGCTTGATCCTTGCAGTTGATCAAACAAGTCATCAATCCTCGGTAGCGGATACCGATTCTTGATCGTGAGCTTGTTCAGTTCCCTGTAATCGATACACATCCGCAGTGATCCATCCTTCTTCTTCACGAATAATACTGGAGCTCCCCAGGGTGAGAAGCTTGGCCTTATGAATCCCTTATCCAACAACTCCTGAAGTTGTGTAGATAATTCTTGCATTTCGGATGGCGCAAGTCGATATGGAGCCTTGGCTATAGGAGCGGCTCCTGGAACCAAGTCTATGTGGAATTCGACTTGTCGTTGCGGAGGTAGTCCTGGCAGATCTTCGGGAAAAACATCAGGGAATTCCTTCACCACAGGAATGTCTTCGAGTTTTGGCTCCACAACCTTCTTATCTACAACGTGTGCTAGGAAATCAACACATCCTTTCCTTAAGCACTTCTGTGCCTTCATACAACTGATGATTCGTAGAGGCGCGTTTCGTCTTTCTCCATGTACTATGAGAGTTTCATCATTCGCTAGAGGGATGCGAATGATTTTCTCATGACAAATGACTTCAGCTTTGTTCTTGGACAACCAGTCCATCCCGACCACTACATCGAAGCTACCTAATTGAATAGGTAAGAGGTCGATGCTAAATCTTCGTTCACCAAGTTCTAACGTGCAGCCTCTAACAACTTCGCCCGATTCAACAAGTTTACCATTGGCTAGTTCTATGGAATAAGGAATTTCTAATCTACTAGATTCTATTCCAAGTATGCGTTTAAATTCCACAGACATGAAACTATAATCGGCGCCAGTGTCGAATAATATGGATGCAAAGTGATTGTTAATGAGGAACGTACCATTGACCACATTAGGGTCCTCGCGTGCGTCCCTTGCTCCAATCACAAATGCTCGGGCCTGAGCATTGTTTCTCTCTGGGCAGTCCTTCATGAAATGATCTTTGCTTCCACATCTGAAGCATCCTTGGTTTCGCCCATTCTCGTTGCCAGCACCGTTTCCATTTCCACCATTGTTCCTATCATCAGCCCCATTACGATTTCCATTCCCGTTCCTCTTACTCCAGCAGTCTTTAGTGCGGTGACCCAACTTTCCACACTTGTCACACTTTGGGATGCGACAAGCTCCCTCGTGATGGTGTTTACACCGATGGCATTTGGGCAAGTTGCCCCGGTATCCCCTTGCTGGTGCGTCGTTCATAGCTGCAAGAGCTTTCACCCATTGAGGCGTGTTAGGGTCACGCTTCTTGTTGGAGCCTTTGTTGTTACGAGTTGCTTGATTCAAGTTTGCATATTTCCTTTTCTTGTCGCCAGACGACTCAGCATGCGTCTCGGCATTTTCTGTTGGGTTCAGTGATAGCTTCTTCATCCGAACACAGTCTTCAGTAAGGCTGACAGCCAGAGTTACAGCCTCGGTGATTGTTTGTGGTTTGGCCGACTTCACCATGCCACGAAACTCTGAGGCCAGTCCCCAAATGTAGCGTTCAACACGCTTGAATTCAGGAGTCACCATGTAGGGAAGCACTCTGGACAAATCATGGAACCTTCGAGTATATCCATTGATGTCAGCACCTTCCATAGTCAAGTGCCAGAACTCTGTCTCCAGCCTTTGGAGTTCAGCACGAGAGCAGTACTTCTCTCTCATTCTTTCCTTCAGTTCCTCCCAAGTTAAGCCATAAGCAGCATCATCACCCAAGGTTTGGACTTGCAGGTTCCACCAAGTCAGAGCTTCATCGACAAATAACCCAGTAGCAAAGGTGACTTGTTGATCCGCGGTACACTTGCTCATGCGGAAGGTAGCTTCAGTCTTCTCCGTCCAGCGCACAAATGCTACTGCACCTCCTGTGCCATCATAGTTCATCGGCTTGCAGTCGAGGAACTGCTTGAAAGTGCAGCCTGGAATTGATTCAACCAATTCACATGTGAGCAATCGAAGAAATAATGAAACAAAGACCGTTCATAAAGTTCCTCATGCTTAGCACAGTGTCTTAAGGTTACCCTGAGCTGCATTGCGTCCAGACGAATCTCCATTCCCATTACGCCTAGCGTTGCTTGGTCCACCACTGTCTTGAGTGCGGTTCGCCTCGTAGTGGGCGATAGCAGCGGAGATCCTTTCCTCCAGTAGAGCGTTCAGCTCATCAGCAGTTCTTGGCAGTGGGGGAGGAGGAGGTTGATCGTCATTGCGAGCATTCACAGCTTTCCTGGGTGCCATGTTCTGACAGAACATAACACAACAGGGTTAGGCATTTGTTTGATATCGTCCTACTAGGCAGTAGTAGTATATATATATTCACAGGTATATATCACATAAGTGACATCAAACAATTATTACTCTAGCAGAGTACTTAGTAGGCTTGCACTGAGGGAATCTATACGTGACAAGACTTGCTGTGGTTTCTATGCACTGAATTCCATAATTATGTATGCATCCATAATTACGTAACTCCTTGCACAGTCTGCACAGTTCGTTTCATCCTCGTATTTCTTCCTTCAGATGGGCCGTTGCTTTTAGGTAGAGTCACGTATACTTGTGACGTTCTACTTCTTGTACATGCTAATTATCACACATATTTGCAAGTAGTTTCTAGTCAACGACAAGTGCTACTCAAGTGCACTCTAAGTCTCGTAGTGTCTTTTCTAGACTCATGTAGACAGTTTCAGGCAGTGGATGTCGCGGGACGTTTTATGCAATGAAAACTCTTTGAAAATTGTTTTCGTGAATGGATCCTAGAGATTGTAGACTAGACTCGAGAAGGAATCCTGGTTCACTACAATCGAAGCTCTGATACCAATCTGTCACACCCCTTTCTGCGGCGGAAGCACGAGGTGTGATCATGAAAGGTTCTCATTGCATACGAAGAGTAAACATACTACATGCTCAAAAATATCTTCAAATATTACATTACTGAAAACATATGTCAAGTGTTTACAACACGAGATAACATATTGTCTTAAAAGTCACAACTTTATTTATAGATAAACAAAGCGACATCCACGAGCATGAGTAAGACCACGCGCACATCCATCCTAGTTACCTGAAATACATGTGAGTTTTGGAAAAACGTCAACATAAAGTTGGTGTGAATTCATGCAGTTTTTGTATTTCACGTTTGTATACTTTGTATGAAAACATAATTTGTCTTTTGTATAAATCAAGTCTTTTGTGTACACCACGTACTCATGTATAAGTCAAATATTTCTATATGTATCAAGTGTTAATGGGTTGCAAAGCCATTAACATGTGACACGACATAGGAAGTCACCAAACCATAGGCATTTTTCTGTAGTCGATTTACGACTGAGACACAAAAACACTGCTTGGTAAAAGAGTGGCCAAGAGTGGGGCTGCCCGGAACCCATTAGATCTAACCTTTTGTTCTGCGGTCTAAGTATGTACACGATTAATGGTGCTTATGGTACCCTATTCATGACACGATTTCTCGTATCATTCTTGTATCCAGCATACCATTTGTAAACATTGTAATATTTGTAACATGTATTTCACCCCCGAAGGTATAAAACTGAAAACAGTTAAAAGAAAAGGGGGAGCATGAACTCACAACTTTGCGTTCCATGCGTCGTAAACTTCACCGGATTTGCTTAATTAACGTCGTAACCTATACGCGTTTTCTTAACGTTAGTCACTAGACTTGTATCGCACAAGTACAGTCACTCTCTTTTGTATTTGTATTGTTGTGTTAAAAATATTTCATATTTTTAACTACGTATCTTACTTATATTATTTCCTCTAAAATAAATATAAGTCTTTTGTGTTTTGCACTTCGCACCCGAATTATGTATCTTGTATTTTGTATGTGTATTTTTATGTTTATACTCCTCACGAGTATTTAGTGTATTTTTAAGTCTTAATACACTAGCACGTATAACACATACTATATACACTTAGCACAAAAGTTGGTGATAAAATAATATATATATTTTTCTCTCAAAAATATACATACTTATATCCATTTTTATTCTTGAAGAAATCCTCATTTCTTATCACCAAAAATTAGGGAAACCTTGGTAATGCTTTTAAACACATTTTTAGGGAATAAGTTTCTCAAAATTTATATTTTTCTAAGTGTCAAATTTTATAAAAATTTTGACAGAGTTTCCCCTAAAAATGGAGGTTTCCCATGTTTTCAAAACATGTGTTTATTTTCTTTTAAATTGTCAACAATTTCCTCATTCAACAATAAACAATATGCAACTAGTTATAATAGATATAATCGCAGAAATACATGAACTTGTGGTTTTTCCAAAATAGGTAGTATCCTTCCATTATTTTTAGTGGATCTTTGTATAGATCAACTTTGTTTCTTGAAAGTCTCGTTTTTAAAGAAGTTACATCTTTACAACTTCCGGTCAACATTTACAAAAATAGTTATTTTGTCGAAACTTTGTGTTACACAAGTGTTTACATACTCGTGTGTTTGCTAAAATCATTCTTTTTCATGTAAGACTCGGCTTTAGAAAATATGATTTCTTGGACACTTGGTCCTTTGAAAGTACCGCTTGTAGATCCGTAGATCTACTAGTTTTAATCACTATTTTACAAGCTAAAACACTTTTACACAAGTTCATGATTCGAGTGTGGTAGAGTTTCATCTTCTAACCCTTGTTATACTTAAACAAGCTTTATGTCATAATCCAAGATCATGACTAAAACGGGTTAAATGATGATCCGAGCTACCACAACATAGATCGGGTCCAAATAATCACACAAATCAAATACTACATGATTTACACAACATATGTGCTTTTAACCACCATTTTTAGTGCTTTTAGTAGACTTTTAAGCTTCAACTTGTAAGTTATCGAGTTTTAACCGTCATATATCGTTTTAACCACATTAGAATAGTTCAAGAAGGTGATTTAAGCAACATACCACTAGCTCGAGTCTAGGGAAGAATCTATGCGAAAAACGCGTGGATAAAAGCAAGATAAAGAGGTCCTTCGCCTTCCGATTGCACCAAGCTTCCTAATATGCGACCCTTAACACTTGTAGATGCTTGGAACTTGCAAGATCAAACTCGAAAATGGATGGGTGTGTGGGTGTGGGTTCGGCCGAGAGTTCTAGGAGAGGGAGAGAGTGTGTGTGTTGTGGTGTGTGTTAAGTGAAGGTTATGGTGGGTTAATCTTGCAACTTATAGACAATTCTCAAGGGCATTAACCAATAGTCCATATGTCTTCTTGATACTAAGCAAAGGAGATTAAAATAATGCTTTGGAGGACAAGGTATGTCTCCCCTTATGGGGACGGTTGTAAAAGGGGGGGGGGTCTTGGTCCGATTCCAACTAATTAGTTGGATATTAGTTAGGTTAAGTAAGTTAGTTAAGTGCTTAACCCAGTTAGTTGTGTGTCGTGTGTTATGACGGGTGTTAGGGTATTCAGGGACCCTAACTGGCTCAGAAAAAGATAAATAATGAAAATAACAATATTTTCATGTTTCGGGTAAAGTCCGGTTGTTCGGTTACATACCGATTCGTTAAAGTGCTAAATTGAACCTTTTAGTGTTTAATAAGTATCTTTTTGTAACACTATCGATTCCCAACACTTAGGGAAATATTCTGGATAATAAAACGACATTTCTGCAAAGTATTCATGTGTCTAAATGCTGAATTGTTGCTGAATTGTATAAATTCTGCACTTAAAGTGCGTTTCGGGTGCTTTTTAGTGCTTAATTTTGCTTTCGCATTGCATATGTATTAAACCCTTGTATGTACTCTTGGGTTTTAACGCATTCTTGTTGTCGGACCTACACCTAGGTCTCAATTCTAATGTCTGACTGCTTTCTGCAGTTCTGTTGACACAGTGTGTCTTACCGGTGAGTTTACTAGTATTTCTGACACAACGCTCTCGTTTATGCATAAAGCAATATTTTGTAGTATATAACGTGCATGAATTCACTTGTTTAGTATGAAATCAGACATGGCTGACAATTAAGTACATAATTGCAGTCATTAAGCAATAATTAATGTGTACGGAAATTACCGGTTTGGGCCAGTTGTCACAAATATCTCCCTGATCGAATGTGGGACTTTCTGAATCAGAATCATTCGTGTTGTCAACCACTGTGGTCGGAGCATTTTCTGCTGGAGCAACTGTTTCTGTTGTCTGAGTTTGAGAATCATTTTGAGCGTGACGAAAACAGCTACTGAATCATTTGCACCTCCTGGATGATCTTTAGTAACCACCATCGGTCTTGGCGCTTGTTCTTGTGAGGAAGATAGATGTTGCTAAAACAGCTTTACCAATTCATCATCTGACGGTTCTTCTAGAAGCTTGAATAAATCCCACAGCCCATCATAGTCGAACATCCACTCAGCACTAAGTTTTTGAATAGGAATAGAATACCCATGGCATTCAAGATGTTGAGCTTCAATTATATGCTTGAGAGTTGGAACAAATACCCGTCGGAGCGGACTAGCATATCCAGTGAAACATCCCTCCAAAATCTTTGACCGAATTTGCTATCTGGATATATGACAGGGCATGGTGAACCAAAAGGTTCAAGGTACTTTAGATTTGGCTTCCGGTTCATCAGCAACTCAAAACATGTTTTATTGTGCGGCTTGACGGTCAACACTCGGTTCAGGGTGTAACACGCAGAGGATACTGCTTCGTTCAAGAAGCTCATAGGGAGCTCTGAATCTGCCAACATAGTGTGCGCATCCTTAATCAACGTCTGATTCTTTCATTCTGTTACGCCATTCTGTTATGGAATATACGGAGCGCTGAACTCGTGCAAGATACCCTTTTCGTCACAAAATTATGCCATTTTGCTGTTTTTGAATTCAGTACCATTATCGCTTCTGATTCGTCTAATCGGAGTTTTGTACTGAGTCTCCAGCTTCTTGAACAGCTTCATCAAACTCGTGAAACCTCATCTTTAGTCTCTAGAAACAGTACCTAAGAAAATCTCGAGTAATCATCCGTTACCACCAGACAATACAGATCTCCTGCTATGCTCTTAACGTTCACATGACCAAAGAGGTTGATGTGAAGTCTCTCCAGCAACTTCTTGATCGAGTTTAAGATGTTCATCGGATGTGACTTTTTGGTTTGTTTCCCATTCTTGCAGCTAATGCACTCGTCTCCCAGTTGGAAATTCTTTAAGTTGACACCCTCAACCAGATTATTACGCACAAGATGATTCATTTTCTGTAAATGAATATGTGCCATTTTACGGTGCCACAATATCAATTCATTTTCAGTTTCCTTAGATACAAAGCACCGCGGTTTGTAATTTGTAGTAGTCGCAATGCTCCTATCAAGAACATAAAGATCGTTCTCTCTTGGCGCCCTCATTAGAACCCACTCTTCAGGGATGACAAATCCAGGTTTGAGTATCAGACATTCTTGGTCATTAAAGTGTGCAGTAAACTTCTTGTCACAGATCTGCGAGATACTCAGCAGATTGTTTTCCAATTCGGCAATATAGTTTACGTTCTCAAAAGACACCTTTCGATTCGACAAAGTTCCTTCCCCAACTATCCTTCCACCCTGATTTCCTACAAAACCAACATAACCACCTCTTATCGCTCGAACATCATACAACAGGGTGAGCATCCCTATCATGTGCCTGGACGCTCCACTATCCATTATCCACTTTGAGATCGATCTCGGGAGCTCCTTCGCGCATCAAATTTGATCAGTTGAATGAAGCAACCCAAGCCTCTTTCGACTCGGGTAGCTTGATGTGGATCGTGGAAAGAACAGAAAAGTTCTTATCATTAACTTCCAAAACATTCGTTGTTTCAACCTCAACTTTTTCAAACAAGTCAGGTTTTGGAACATTCGGTTGAACAGATTTTGGGACATACTTCTTGACCTGTGGGGTCGAAGAAGTTTGTTTGTTCTTGTCAACACTTGAAACTTTAGGAACATACTTTCCTACCATAACGGTTGGAAAAGTTTGTTTCTTTCTAGTTTTAGTAACAGAAACCTTCGGAACATTCTTCTTGACTTGTGAGGTCGAAGGAGATTGTTTCGATTTTTGAGCAAACGATGTTTTAGCTTTAAATTTTGACTTCCATGTTTGTTGGTTTTGAACATTTGTCTTGAAAGTTTTACCAGTTTCTCTAGTTTTGAAAACTTGTTTTACTGGTTTTTTAAAAAACACATGAGCCTTTCCTTTCACATCGTTAGGTTTCCATTTGTTCTCAACAATAATAGTCTTAGGCCTAGAGTTGGTACACTTTCGTGCTATGTGATCAATCTCATTACACTTGAAACAAGTTCGGTTATCGGGAACCCGACTTGTGCCCTCATACTGTTTTTGTGTTGCTTTCTTAGCAAAGAACTCTTCGTTCGATTTCTTGAAAATTTATGATTCTTGATCACCAAAAGAATTTGAACTTTTAACAAATTCAGTTTTCTTCACATAGTTTGATTTCTGAAAACCTCGTTTTTGGTTTGACTTACCACCCCAACGTCCATTACTACCAGATTGATTTTTATTTTGAAATTGTGGTTTAGGTTTGGTGTCATAAGTTTTAGCCTTCAGAAATCCTTTTGAACTTGACAACTTTTGAACTTCTGACACATCAACTTCTACCAACTTGAAAACCTTCTCAATTTTATCCAAATTAATGTTTTGAATCGGAAAATCCTTATCTGAATACAACTTATCAGATCCATTCATCTGGTACATCACCAGAGTAGGTTCATCATCTAAGTTGTTTTTGGATTTGGGAATGTAATTATTCATAAAACATTCTTCATCTTCAAAACATTCACTCGGATTGTCACTTTCACTTTTTAAAACATCATTTACCACGTTTTTAACCAATTCTGAATTAAGTTTTTCTTCATCAGAAGATTTCTCAAAAGTGACATCAAGGTTTTCTAGTAACTTGTCAATCTCAGATTCAGTGTTGATGTTTAAAGCTTTGTCCACCCCCAAGTTGCTTCTAGAAAAATCACCGTTTACGGGTGGTGGAACGCGGTTATACCCAATATCGCTTCCATTGCTATAAACATCTTCACCATCTTTGTTCTTTCCAATTGGTTTTGGAATCACATAGTTAAGAACAAAGCTAGATGAATAATAACTTTTCAGCTTCTAGTTGATACGCTCATTTTCGATTTTAGCCTCTTCAAGTTGAAGTTTTAATTTTGCAATTTCATCAAGAAACATGTTGATTGATTTTTCTTTTTCTTCAAGAGTTGTTTGCAGATTATTGTTTAATTCACGTCTTTGATAATCACGATCTTCTGCCTCATAAACAACCCTATTTAATTCATTATATGCCTCTTTTATTGTTCTAAATTCGAAAGTGAGCGTTTCATTTATCTTTTGAAAACTTGCCACTTCTGATTCACCCTTTCTCACGGTATCTTCTAAAAGATCAATTTTATCTTTAGAACCTTTGATTAATTTGTCTTTTAGAACAAGTTCGTCTTTCAACGAATCGATTTTCTGATTTGTTTCTTTCAAAACATTTTCCATTTGGGTGAAATCATCAATCTTGGTTTTTAAAGTAGTTTCTTTTTCAGCACAGATTTTGCACATTCTTATGCAATGTCTACACTTCTCATCAATGGACTTACCATTCTGCACATTCTCATTTAAAGACCTAACCTGATTTGATGACTTGGCAGACACGGTTGAAGATTCTACCTCATTTTGTTTGGCCATCAAAGCATTATCTTCCATCTTCCTCAGGTTTTCTACTGTCAACTCCTGCTTTACGTCAATGATCTCTGGACCATTCTTAGCAGCATTCAACTTCGCCTCTTTCTCAACTTTCTCTTTCCTCATAGCAACGAGTACCTTTTTGTATTCTTCCTCAACAGTCAGAATTGTTTTGACCAATGCATCAAATTCGATTGTTGCTGGATCAGTTGCTATATTACCCTCTTAATCCAGGTAGCACTGCCTCTCCTCATCCCAACTGTTGTACTCCTTTGCATCTTTATAGATCATTTCAATCTCACCAAGCTTCTTCTGAGCAATATCCTCTTCTCAGTTATACACCCACTTAGCAACTAATGTGGAACCCTCATCAGGAATATACTTGCTCCAATCAAATCCTTCATCTTCCTACGTGACAATCAACACCCTCGTTTTGTCTTTAGATGACGATCCCTTTTCGATCTGCGGACGGTTGATTTTTAGAGGTTGTTCCATATTGCAGTGGTAGATCGCTTTCTTGTAGTAATCCTCATTGAATGGGTTGACACTGTCATTCACACTTTAATTTTGGCATTCACGTTTGAAATGCCCCTTTTTCTTGCATTTGAAGTAGGTGACCTTTGACTTGCCGAAACCCAATTTGGTACTCGGACCTCCCACACACTCACGACCGGTAATCTCCATAAACCTCGAGCATGACAAATTACACTAGCCATGCACCAGCGTATGTTAATTAGCTCCATTTCCTCTGGATCTATTTGATCGTAGTCCTCTTTTGTCATCATTGGGTTGCCGATCTTGCCAGCAACCAAACTTTCGTAACTTTCGAGGACAGATGCGAGGAACACCATTTACTGTTTAGCCGCTTCTTCACTCAGACTTTATGCTTTGCTAAGATTTACGGCTATGTTGCATTGAACTACATTGGTATTGGAATTACTTTGATTCTGTTGAACATATGGTGTAGGCTGTGATTATGGAGTTGAGTTTGAGCTTTGGTAACCGAATCCACTACTACTTGATGATCCACTGCTAGAACCACTGTTTGGTGTCTTGTTTGAACTACCGGCGCTGAAAGTTGTCCCTATCTTAGGTGACTGAACATTCGGTGACAGAAGACTCCCTCTGTAGTAGAGATTCACATTTTGTTGGTAGTTATAGGTGTTCGATTTATTTTGCTTTCTGATCTCCAGTTCGTGTCCCTCTAACTTTTCGATCAATGTATCTAAACTAACTGTGTTCAAGTTCAGATTATGATTCAGGATCAACATATAGTACTTCCAGTCATCCTCATCTGGAAAAGCATCAATCAGCTTCTCGTTCACCTCTTCATCTGTCTTTTCAATACCGAATCTATCTAGTTCAACCTTCAAGTGGCAGAAATGTTCTATCATTTGCTTCACACCCTCACCCTTCATACAGCTAAAATAATCAAACTCTTTTTTCAACAACGATTTCTTGTTTTTAACAATCTCATCACCCACCCCTAGTACACTTTTTCTTTAGCAATTCCCATAGCCCTTTGGTTGTATTATCATATCTAATCAAAGATATGATGTCGTCACGAACCAATTGGTGAATAAGAGTTATCTCACGTTGTTCGGCAGCAAAGTTCTCCTGATCTTGCTTTCCAAAAGTTGTGAATGGAATTCTTTCTCCTTGTGGTGTAACTGGTAGAGTATACCCAGTCTCAAAATACTTCCAACTCTTGTACACGTAAGCCTTAAGCCAGTTGACGAACTTCGATGCCCATCGATTGTATTCCTCAATATTCAGTAGCTTAGGCGGCTTTTGGTAGTTACTGTACGCATTATCTACGTTAAGTGTCTCGAAGATAACACTTGACACGTTCTTCGGGTTGGATGTAGATGCCGGTGCTGATGTCGTGCAAGGATCGTAAAACGGGTTCAAGAATTCGTCAGACGTGATTGAAAGTACCCGAGAAGTAAACAAAAGTCAAATACATTTGAATACAAAGAAAACACTCTACTGTTCGTCCGGATGGCCGTGGTCCAGATGGACAGTATAACAACAATCTCCGGATGGACAAGTTTTCGGATGGACGAAAACCAACGTATGAACTCTTTCTGGATGGACTATATCCGGATGAACTCTCTTCTGGATGGACTAAGCTCTGGATGAACAATAACAGGTTTATACGTCTAGATGGATATGTCTATCCATCCGGATGGCCAAGAACACTTTGAACAAACTTCAATCAAGAATAGTCTATCCGTCCAGATGAACTAGTCTATCCGTCCGGATGGATGATGATGTCAGCAAACATTGTTCCGAAGTTCATAGTTTTTCACTGATTTTAATGTGTTTTAGTCGAAATTAAAATATGAAATTTTGTAGGATTAATCACAAGCACATTTCGCACATTATGTCCACATATTAGGTAATTTTGTCCATGAATTTAGTGTCCAATTTGAGTTTTTCTATGAAAAAGTTAAGAAAAATGAGAAGTGAGTAGAAATAGAGAATTGTAGATCAGAATTAGCAAGAATTTGATGTAGATCTCTGGTATCTCTTTTCTGAATCCGGCCTCCAAGCTCTAATACCACTTGTGAGGACCGTGAGTTCGGGTCTTCGAACGCGCTCAGACCGGATCTAACAACTACAAACTCGTGCGGAATCCAAGAAAGTAGTAGGAGTAAGAGTAACACCATATACACCGTTTAACATCATTCTCATTGATAATAATAGTGAGTACAAGAACCTGAGAGAATTTCGACAGGGCTTCGCCTTTGGTGTCAAGAGTTCTGTTACAAAACAGGACCTAAGCGCCTCTATAATAGCGGGTGAAACAAGTCTACTGCCCATCTGTCCGGATGGACTTACAACATATACCTCACCGTTGTTTCATCCAGGATACAATACATACTATAGACATTACACAGACATCAAACAGGTTAAACAAAGACTCGATACATACGACAGCTACAGACAAAGTGCATTCACAGATTGTTACCAAAAGATATATCATCATCTCCATGTTTAATAAAGTCTTTGAGAAGGGCTCTACATCATGTCATGTGCCTGCAACCTCCACTATCTACATGCCATAAACTATCAAGGCAAGTAGAAGCTCCCTACACATTAAGTAACAAATTCATTTTGGTGAGTGTCCAAATCCAAAATGGCTTTGGATGGGGTCACATACATTCCAGCCTCAAGTCCAAGAGAATGGTCAGAGGTTTGAGCAGATTTTTGAAACATTTGCTGAGGACCATTTCTTGTCAAGTGGTTGTAACAATGAGGATGCTTGTTCACTCTTGGTTTCGAAGGTCTTTTGTAGGCCTCATAACCATGTGGTACTCTTTGGTAAAGTGGTTAGCCATACCCTCTTGGGAATTGGTTTGCTGGTGGTGCATCTATTATCAGAACCTCTCTGGGAGAAGAGGTTGCATTCAGCTATTTCGTAACAGATGTTTGAATAGGGACAAAAGTTTGTTTGGACTTTCCTTTTTGTGAACTCTCAAGTGATTTTGAATTATACTAATTTCTTTTGGAGTAAAATGCACGGATAGTCCCTGTGGTTTTGCAAAATAACATCTATAGTCCCTAACTTTTAGAAATTACACCGGTGCTCCCTGTGGTTTGACAGTTTGTTACTCGGATAGTCCCTGTAGTGGATGTCCGTTAGTTTTCTCTGTTAATTGGATGTAAAATCAAAAAAATACCCTTCATCTTCTCCACTCTATAAAAACGAAAAAACCCCACCCTAACCCCACCCACCCCCACATTTCTCTCTGTTTCCCCCCATCATTAACCACAACCCACAGCCAACTCAAAAACTGTTGACTTTTTGGTCAAATAAATGAGAACATAACCAAATTTCATCATGGGAAATTTGGGATTTTAATAATCTACACAAATTAGTTTAAATTCTACTTTAAATTACCTGGAAACCTCATCCTATAACAGACCTTTGAGATTCGAATCACAAAAAACCGCATCCATTTCTGACCGGATTCTAATTAGCGCCAATCTTTCCAGTTTCGGCCACCGGTTTCCGCCAGAACTCCGGTCACCGTCCTCAGTAAATCCATCGCCGATTGACCCACCATCTTCACTACCACCGTCACCTACAACCCGTTAGGATGAATTCTAAAAACGAGAACAAAGGTCGGAGACAGTCTATTGATGCTTTCAGCTTATATCAAGAAAACACAGTTACAAGGGGTCACGATATGCAAAGGGGATAAGAATTATGAGATCATGCTTAATCTACAGCTTGGGATATGCAGGTTAATGAAATATGTGTTGATTGTTGTTATTAGTTACTGATTAATGGTGTTGTTCCAGATGGCCAAGTTCACCTAAACCGCTTGATTTGAAGCCTACGTTTTTTTATACCAAGGGGATGTAGGTGGGAGGTGGGTGTTGGTTGGTGGTTAATGGTGGGGGAAACAAAGAGAAAAGCGGCAGTGGGTGGGTTTGGGTTGGGGCTTGTTTGTTTTTATAGAGTGGATAAAATGAAGGGTAATTTTGTTATTTCACATTCACTTAACGGAGAAAAACTAACGGACATCCACTCCAGGGACTATCCGAGTAACAAACTGTTAAACCACATTGAGCACTGGTGTAGTTTCCAAAAGTTGGGTACTATAGGTGTTATTTTGCAAAACCACAGGGACTATCCGTGCATTTTACTTTCTTTTAACATCAAAATTTTTTAGATAAACACACTCTTGAGTTTTGTGATTTTTTTTCCAAATATTGTACAATGAGGTGCAGGCATAATCACACTTGTCCTGTTTATGTCATTTGCTTTTAAAAGAAAACATTTTTTGGTAACATGATTCTTCTTTTCACAAAAGTCACAAAAAAACTTTTTGATCTTCTCTTTCTTCTTCCCTTTTTCAGCTTCTTTTTCAACAGATGTTATAAAATCTACTTGAAGGTCTTTCAAGGGAACGATTTTCACTTTAGGTGCTTTCAGACCCTCAATGGTTGAGAAGTCCATTGGCTTGAAATTTTCAAGGTTGTCAAATTCATCTGACCATGTTAGTTTGAATTGGTATTTTCAATTTCCTCAAAAATTGAGGTTCCTTCATATTTTTCCAAAACAATTTTCTTTCCATCTGGATCTGTGACTTTAATTTCTTGACCAGCCATGTTTATGGGAATGATTTTAACCAAAGAAGAATCATTTTCAGCAGTGTTTTCAGAAGCTTGGTCATTTTTGCGAAATCCTATGCCAAGTTTCACATTGCTTTTGATCTGTTTTTCTAACATCAACTAATAAACTTTGCAGGAATCTACCCATTTTTCACAAGTGATTTGGGTAGACTCAAGCTCCTTTTTACAACTATGATATTTTTCTATCAAAGTTTGGAGTTGATCCTTGGTTATGCTTGATTCATGTTTTAGACTGCTGATTTCACATTCTTTTTCAAAACAGTTTTGATTTTAACTCTTTTGCAAGTTTTTCAAACTGTATTCCATCATCTAAGATCATGTTCCTCGGGTATTCATTCACCTCCTTAATGTTAGAAAAAGTAATGATACATTTGTCTGAACATAAGTCTTTAAGGACTTTAGGTGATACCTTAGCAGCAGCCATCATGGCACAATCATATTCTCCTTGACATAAACTGGATTCCCATGGGTTAGACAGAGGTTTCATTAGTTCTTCACCAACCTTTTCTTCTGAAGCAGATGTTTCAACATCATCACATACCGCATCAGACTTGGACTCCACATCCTGAGATTCAACCCCTTCCAATATTGTCTCTAATGCCATAAAACAAAAATCATCAGGTTTCTTTTCAGAATTAGCAACTAGAGCAAAATTTTCATCTGTCGGTTCATCAGGTAAGCTGCTCCAATCAACAAAGCCTTGTGTGAAAAAGCTCTGTTGACTGGTTTCGGCCTGAGCAGCTGTTTGTGCAGCTTGTGGTATAGGTTGCACTTGAACCTGAGGGGCTGGGGCTTGCACATACTGTATCTAAGGAACAGTGATTTGGACATATTGTAATACAATAGTGTTTAGAGGGTGTGCAAAGTGAGCAGTGTTTTGCATGTGTGGTACAGGGGTATATTGGGAATAACGGACAATGTTTTGAGTGTTTTGAGGTCTAGGACTTGGATGTGTAACTATAGGGCCGCTGGTTTGGCTCCTACATTCTCTAGCAATATGGCCTAACCTATTACACTTATAACACTTGATCTTTGATTTATCCAACCCAACTTTCAACCACCCATGCAACCTTGGGAATTTTCTGCCAGTTCTTTTGTAAAATTTGCTAGTTCTAACACTTAGCAATGCAAGTTGGTGTAATATGTCCATTTCTTCCAAATCATGGGGTCAAAGTGTTGAAGATCATTTAACTTAAAGGATAAGTTGTCAGAAACTTGGTTTTCCCTATTTGCTGCAAAAGCATAATTGGGTGAGTAAGTATGAGAGTTAAATCCTCCACCAGGTGTGATGTCAATAAATTGATCATAACCCTAATCCTTACTCCCACCAGAGGTTTCTTCTTGACCAAAAGGTGATGTACTACCAAAAGCATAGTCATCAACAACTTTTCCTAACTTTTGTAGCTTCTTTTTCTGGTTCAGCTCTTTCTTATAAGTGAGGAGCCTACCATGAAATTGAGTCAAACTCATCTCTTTGAAACCAATAGAGTTTCTGGTTACAAAGGCTATAGTGTCCTATTTATCTGGTAGTGATTTTGAAATCGGCTATTCAAGGTTGAATTAGAATACTCAACATTTACCAATTTTAATTCACTTATTAGACAACTAAAACTCTCAAACTGTTGAGTTAATGATTCTCATTTAACATGACAAAATGTTTCATACTTGTAACACCCTGACTTTTACGGAAGCGTATGATGTATGACTTGTTCAATATCATTGCATTCAATCCTAATAAACAACTATATGATCAAGACGATGTTCATCCACTCATTAAGTTTAAAATATTACAAACACTAGTCATTTAAGTTTCAAACAACACAACCCTGGCTAAGTTACAAACCAATAAAAGCAGATGACACCTAAACTTAGAACTTACTTTCAGAAACAACACCCGCAGCCAAGATCCAACTTGTTACCTAAAATACATGTAATTTTGGAAAACATCAACAAAAGTTGAGCAAGATCATGCATTTTGTATGAGTACTGATAAGCTTGTAAACATTTGAGAGACTCCTTTAAAAACAGGTTTGAAAAGCATCTATGAACAAATCAAATTAATGTTTTGCAAGGACATTAATGTATGTGAAGGCATAGGGAGCACTCAATATGAGTAGGCTTATACCCTAGTCGATTTCCCTTGACTGTGTCGAATTTCCCTTCGACTGTGTCAATTTACCTTGACTGTGTCAATTTTACCCTTGACCATTGTCGATTTACCTCGACTGGGACACCAAAGCACTCAAGTGGTCACATAAGGACCATGAGTGGGGCTCGGCCGTACCCGTTAGATCTAACCTTCGTCCATAAGTAAGATTTAATGGAATTTCAATTTCAATCTATGCTCACATGATCTATAATTAATTTCATAGCCAATTCATACCATTTAAACGTATGCAACATGTATTCCACCACCAAGAGTTATAAATCTGAAAACAGTTAAGAGAAAAGGGGGACATGAACTCACAGTTTTGCGTTCTTCAATCCGACGTAACTCAAGCTGCTACTAGTATGCACGACTACCTATAACGTACTACGGTCTGTTAGACGAGCGGGTCGTGCCTTGACTTAGTATTAATTGGTGTCTTTGAGTTACGTTTCTTTGTGTCCTGAATATTATTCCAAGTTATATGATTATTTGTTAAAATATTAAATATTAAATATTTTAACTTAAATTATATTTATGAAGTTTGGAATACTAGTTAAAATAATACATTTTAACTTGTCAAGTTTATGTATTTGTACTTGTATAACTCCTCAAGGATGGGTGTATTTCTATTCGTATTCTTATCCTTCTATATTTTTTCCATGTATCGATGGCGTATTCCGGTGTGTAATTATACGTACGAGAATACATATTTTTATTGTGTTTATTAAGTATCTCATACTTAATTTTTGTATTAACCTTTCTGGAATAATATTTCTAATAAAAATACATCAATATATATTTCCAACATATATATTTTAAGAAATATTAAATAGAAAAATTATTTAGAATTTTTCCTTGGCAAAAATATTTATACTTTTCATATAAGTCTTCAAGAATAATATATTTTCAAGTCTAACTTAGAAAATATATATAAATCTATTTTTCACCCAAAAATAATATGTTCAAAGTTTATTTAAGAAGATATATATTTTCTCCCAAAAATGATATATCTTCTAATAATTTCAAGAAAATATATATATTTTTACTTACCAAAAATAATATATTTTCTCCTTTTCAAAAATATGATCTATTTTGTAATACTCACGAAAATCATATTTTTGTTCTCTTGGTTTCCAAAATACCGTTACCAAAATATACTTATGACTTTAATTCCGGAATATTTATGTAAGTTATATTCCTTGTTCGGTTTTACCAATGTTCTGGGTGTAATTTATGTATTTATTTCATGGAATTTTGGTAGTATTTTGGAATGTAATTTCTTGGTATTTTGGTGAGTTATATTATTTCAAGCCCTAAAATAATATAACTAATACACATAATATAAAAATAATCACACACGTGATCACATCTAAATATAAATTTCCTAAATACATATTTAGTCACTTTTATTTACAAAAACCAACCTCCAATATTTATAATCTTGAGACAAAAATTATGGAAAACTTTATATAAAATTTCCTGGTTTAAAATATACTTGTAATTATTTGTTTAAAAATAATTTTGTAAGTGTTATATTTTTAGAAAAATTTTGCCATAGTTTCCCAAAAAACTGGAGGTTTCCATGCTTTCAAAGCATATCATTTTCTTTTATAAATCATCATCAATCATCAACAAATCATTTAAGACTTACCATATGCTTTAAATATGCAATTTACACGTTGACGTGAACTTGAAATTTTGTAAAAGTTGTAGTATCTTAGTATGTTATTTAGTAGGTTTAGTTACCTTCTAAAACATGGTTATTTGTCTAATAATCACATTCTTGCAAAATCTAGTCCTTTACAACTTACAAGATGATTTTTCCAAAAACAATTCTGTTGTATTTCTCTTGTTAATAACATGTTTCTATACTTTATTTATCACTAAAAATATGATTAGTATCTTTAAAATCATGATCTTGTAAATCTTGTAAATAACTTTGTTCTCTTGAAAATATTATCTTTGAAATCCTTTATTTTCAAGACTTATAACATGTATCACAAATCATCATACACTAAAACAAGTTTATTTTCAAGTTCAAGTTTAACATAAAGGATGCTCACTATGATTTTCTCAAGAATCATCTTCATACTTGCTAGATCATGTGTTTAATCACAATCTAGCAAGCTTCTTATGATGATAAATATCATAAACACAAGAAATCAACAATCAAGTATATTACATACACTTAAACATCTTTGATTTTCATGATTTAGAGCTATATGTTCATGTTTATGCTTATGTTTCTTCATGATCTTTATGTTTAATATCTTATATCATCTTTTAACCAACATAATATGAAGTAAAATGAGATTAGGAAGGTCTTACTACTACCACAAGGCTAAGGATGATGTTCAAGAAGAAGATGAAGATGGAAAATGAGGTGGATAAAAGCACTAGAGAGAGATCCTTCCAACTCCGTTGCTTGCAACCTCCTTAGATAGACCCGAGACACCTTATAATCACCTTGGATTACTTGGAAATGGGCTAGAAAAATTTAGAGATGCATGGGGGTGCTTGGCCGTGAGCTTATGGAGAGAAGGAGAAGCGTTTTGTTGGTTGAAAGTGTTAGAATGATCATGAATGAAGAACTTGTGGTTTTTAAGCAATTCTTCCAACATTAGTATGGTATAAGGTATAATGTGCTTGGTATATTCCAAACATAATCTAATAAACAATGAAAAGAAAATCAAGGGGTGGGCCCTTTGTTGGTAACCGTAGGTGGGGGGTGTCTTAGTTAAGTTTCAATCATGTATGTATAAGTACTGAACTCCCGTCAGTACTTCTAGTTTGTCTGATAACTATGCCAATTCCATTTTGTGCATTAATAGAACTATATTGAGTTGCATGTAGTAATGATAAAAGTCTTGCAACAAGAAATGCCATTGTATGTATATAACAGAAATCAGAATTTCATTCGTCTTGTAAACTAGATCATGCACAGTTATTAAAGCACATATTATTGTTTAATTATTGTACGGAATGCATGGAAAAGTGTCAGTTGTCACATTCTCCCCCCGTTAAAAGAATTTCATCCCGAAATTCAAGCTATGCCATCGATCGCAGGGGAGTTGTGAATCAAATGTGGTCACTTAGGCTTAATTTGGTCTTCATATTCCCAAGTAAAATCTGGGCCATGATATGAATTCCAATGAATTCTAACAAATCAATTACGACTTCTCCGTGTTTTGTGGACTTCCGGTCTGCATCCTTAACAGGTTCTTTAATAAATTGGAGTTTGTCGTTGATGTGAATCCTGTTTGCGGGAGTAACGACTGTTCTTAGAGTCAGGCTCCTCTAAAGACTAGACACGTGAAACATGTCGTGATCACTGCTGAATTTCTCTGGAAGTTTCAGCTTGTGAGTAATGGTCCCGATCCTTTCCAGGATCTCGAATGGTCTACTATACCATGGGTCCAACCTCCCATGCTTTCCAAATCATACCACGCCTTCCCAAGGCGAGACTTTCAATAATATCATCTCTCCAACTCAAATTTCCAACGTTTTCCGCCGCTTGCCGGCGTAGATTCTCTATGTACCACATGCTTGACTTGATATGATCAAGTATCCGATCGATCTTGTCTGTAGTTTCCTGAACCATCTCGGGCCAGTAAATCGTTTATCCCTTGTCTCCGCCTAACACAAAGGGGACCGATACTTACGTTCCTATAAAGCTTTGCGTGAGACGGCCTAAACGGCGGTGTGATAAATATTATTGTAGTAAAACTCCACTAAGGGCAAGTGAGTATTCCAACTTTTCATCGAAGTTCATCACACAAGCACGTAACATGTCCACACAGTCTGTATCGTTCGTTTGCTCTGGCCGTCCGTCTGAGGTGAAATGTGGTACTAAGGTCCAATCGTGAACTAAACGGCTATGAAACGTCTACCATATCCTTGGCACAAAACGACCATCTCGGTCGGACATGATAGAATCAGGCACTCCATGATGTGCCCCAATCTTTTTAGGCTAAATCTCTGCTAATTCCCTTGTACAGTTTGGCAGGAAATGTGCACTCTTGGTGTGTCGATCAATAATCACCCAATTCATATCGTGACCTTTTTGGGTTCTTGGTAGCTGATAATGAAATCCGTTGAGATTTGCTCCCACTTCCATATGGGAGTCTCAGGCTGTTGCAGTAGCCCTGATGGCTTCTTATATTCTGTCTTAACCTCGGCACAGGTAAGACAGTTACCCACATATGTAGCTATATCAACTTCCATCTTGGGCCACTCATATTAATCCTTCAAGTCTTGGTACATCTTGTCGGATCCTAGGATGGATCCAATACCTTGACCTATGAGCCTTGCCCCAAAATAAGCGTTCGTAAATTGTCACGAAACGGAACCCAAGCTCGTTCCATGAAGTACAAGGTTCCGTCTTCCTTAGGAAATAATTGTATTTCCATTCATGTAACACTTCAGCTTGAAGGTTCTCTGGTTTGAGCGCCTCTTGCTCAGCTTCACGAATCCAAGTGACGAGATTTGTCTTTATGGTCATCTCTAAGGCTCGCACCCTTAGAGGCATTGCGTAATCCTTGCGGCTCAAGGCGTCTGCTACAATGGTTGCCTTGTCCAGGTGACACTTAATCTCTCAGTCGTAATCATTCAGTAGTTCATTCCATCAAGTTATCTCATGTTTAAGTCCTTCTGATTAACGGTGTGCTGTAAACCCTTGTGATCAGTAAAGATCATGCAGCGTTTGCCTATACAAGTAATGACCTCAAATCTGCAACGCGAAATTACTGTACCCAGTTCAAGGTCTCTTCTCATGATCCCTTAATCAACGTGACTCGTACGCGATGACTTGGTCTCATTGCATCAACGCGCAATCGAGACCTTGTCGAGAAGCGTCACAAGAACCGCAATTTTTATTGGTACTGTCAAGTGAAGATAAGATAGGTATCGACTAGGTTAGGGTTGTTAGCGGTTGAGCAGTCCTTGAAAGGTTTTCTTGGGGTCATCTGATACAGCCTACAATCCCCAAAAAAAAATTCTTAGTTGTGTCTTAGGGACTCCTTAGTTCTTGATTGCAGGGTCGACATGAATCTCATTGTTATCCACCATGTATCCTAAAAATCTTACCTCGTGAATCCAAAGTTCGCACTTCGACATCCTGGCACATAACTGTTCTTTCTCTAAGAGTCCCAAGATAAGTTGCAGATGTTGCTCATGACCTTCCTTGGTCTTTGAGCTTATGAGAAAGCAGTCAATAAATATAATCATGATTTTATCCTGGTACGGCTTACACACCTGATTCATGAGGTCCATGAATACTGCCAATGCATTTGTTAAGCCAAACGACATGACAAGGAACTCATAATGTTCAAGGCGAGTCCTAAGAGTCATTTTAGGGATACTCTCCTCTTGTATTCGCAGTTGACGACATCCTGACCTCAAGTCGATATTCGAGTAGTAACTAGAACCTTGCAATTCGTTGAACAAGTCATCAATCCCTGGCAAAGGATACCGGTCCTTGATATTCAATTCTCTGAAGTTGATGCAAAACAGAAACTGCCAACCTTCTTCTCGTGTCCATGACTAAGGATATCATGTCCTTAATTCCATCTTGGAATAGTAGCCGGGACCTTGTAGTTGGTCGACAAGTCATCAATTCTCGGTAAGGGGTACCGGTTCTTGACGGTTAGTCATCTATCTCCCTGTAACCTATGCGTAATACTTTTTCCACATTAGTTCTTTAGAGTTCCTCTCAGATTAGGTTATGTACGCGTGTAAAAACAGCCGTCCTACTTCCTAACGAATAACACCGGAGGCTTCCCACGGTGAGAGGCTCGGCCTCGTAGATTTCCTCTGCCTAGAAGATCCTGCAGTTGGATCGGAGGCTCCTGTATCTCGAACGAAGCTAGTCGGTAAGGCGTCATCTGTCACTGGTGTCGCTCCTGGCACTAGGTTTATCCTAAACTCCTCTTGTCGCTGTGGAGGTAACCCAGGCAAGTCTTCGGGAAAGGTTTCTAGAAATTCCTCTACAACGGAGATGTCTTCTAGCTTTGGCTTCTTGGTCTCTTTATCGACAACATGAGCAGGGAAGGCTATGCAGTCTATTTGGAGGCACTTTCGTGTCTCTACGACCAATGTGAGATGTCGCAAATCCACTGCCTTATGGGGCCTACTGCCTTCGCATCTATTGCAAGAAGGTTGTGTGCTATGAGTGACTCATCATTCGTAAGAGGAATGCGAATGATTTTCCTTATGACGAACAACTTCAGCTCTATCCTTGGATATCCAATCCATGCTGACTACAATATCGTGACTTCCCAAGTCAACGGTTATGGGGGGGGGGGGTTCCCGCTCTCTAAGTTCCTAAATACAATCCTTAATCATCCCCTTCGCTTAACTAACCTTCCATTCGCCAATTCTAAAAGAATACGAGAAATCTCTTCTACTCGAAACTAGGCCAAATAGTTTCTTAAGTTCTAAGCATACAAGGTTAAAGTCAGTGCGAGTATTAATAAAAAATAGATGCATAAAGTTGGTTAATAGGGAACGTACCCGTAACCGCATCTGGATCCTGGCGTGCTTCATGTTGGTGCATACGTCTGTCGACTTCGTCTTGTATCGAGTCTTGCATTGTTCAGGGCACGAAGTTCAAGAAAACTTGTCAAATGGCTAATTCCGCTTGAAAGGAATCAAGTAATTCAGTCAGAATTACAATGTAATTACGTTTGAACCTTAATTTCGCTTGAATTTATTTTCGTTTGAGTGTGTTTGGAGCGGAATTAGAAAGTCTATATATAGGGGATAGGTCCGTGTCATTTGGAACGGAATTAGGTTGTGTGTTTCCAACGGCGAACCTCTGTCGAAGTGTCTACAGACTTGTAATTGTTACCAGATCAATAGAAAGACAGTTAAAAGTGATATTCTTGCTGAATTTAACTCAATATGTCTGTTTCCGCCTTTCATATTGAGTAGAACGCCTCTGAACGACTCATTTCGGGTCTATACACGATCCTACATGTGGTATCAGAGCTCAGGAGAAGGAGTTCTTAAGATTTCAGCCTGATTTCATCTCTTTTTCTCACTTCTACACCTTCTTTTCTCAATTGAACAACTTTTCACAGTCAAAATGATCTGAATTTCATATATCATAAGCGGAATAGTACTTTAACAAATCCTTGAGAAAATTGGACCTTAATTCGACTTAAATCTTCTTAAATTGATAATTACGTTTGAAATTTTGTTCGAAAATGATGACATCAGCTAATTCCGTTTGAAATTGTTTACTAATTTCGCACGGAATCACATTTCACTCTTAATTTCGCTTGAAAATATTTATAATTCCGCACAGAATTAGAATATTGTTTGAGTAATTTTGTTCTAATTCTAATCTCCTCTGAAACTGAGTAATTCCGCACGACATTACCAGATTTCGTTTGAAAATCTCTAATCTCGTTTGAAAGTTGTGTGCAGGTTAATTTCGTTTGAAGTTGGTAATCTCGTTTGACGTGATCCCATTTGAAGAATCTAATTTCGTTTGAAAATGTCTGACGAAGAATTTTACAACGCGTTTGCTACATCCCCGACTACTCCGGCTGCCATTGCTCATAACATGAACTTGGAAAACGAAACTGGAACTTTGCAAAAACCCCTGAAACTTATGAGAATTGGGTTCAGGCAAACCATCTAAGAGCTTGGGAAAGCATTGAAACAAAATATGTTAGACCACAGACTGCTTTGAAAGTTGATAAAATCATTTCAGAATTCACAGACAATGAGAGAGATAGTTATAAAGGAGAGAAAATGATGATTAGTCTTCTACAACAAGCTGTCAAAGAAGACATCTTTATATTGCTTCAGCATGATGGTAGTGCATTTTCGATTTGGGAGGCACTTGAGAAGAAGTTTGAAGGAAGTACAGAGATGCTCAAGAGTAAAGCATCTCTACTGAAAAAGGAGTTTAAGTTGTTTACAAGTATGCCAGGGGAGACTACAAAGACTCTTATTGAGAGATATTATCATCTTGTGCGTACCATGTCTCAGTTGAAAATTACTAAAACTCCAGCAGAATGGGTTGAAAAGTTAGCTGACGCATTATCGCAGAAAGAATGGGGTACTTATCTCATGATCTTAAAGAATTCTGGAGAATTTAGCAGATTGTCAATTGGATAGTTTATTGAAAAGCTTGAGGCACAGGATCTTGAACAACAAATGATTGCTAGAATGAACAGCTCAAGCAATCAACAAGACATCAAATTGTACTATAAAGGAAATATTCAAACTGTTGAAGCAAGTCCTAAGATCCAAACCGCTTTTAGTGCAGGAAATTCATCTGGATCAGTCAGTCAAAGTTCAATCAAAACTAGTGGATTTTCAAATGTCAATCCTCCAAGTGTTCAAAGTTCAAATGTTGGTAATGAACATATGATTCAGTGCAATGTTGCTTTGCATCTTCAAAATTGTCAGAATTTTTCTAATGAAGTTGTTAAAAGTCATATGGCATTACTGGTTACTGCTTTGGAATCTTATGAAGGATTGATTGCTGGAAGAATTGGTAATCCTATGCTAACAAAGGACGAATACGATCAGATCGATGCAGAAGAATTGGAGCTCAGGGACATCAAATGGTGTCTAGCTAGTGTCTTAAGAAGAGCTGAAAAGTTCAAAATGATTACAGGAAGAAATGACTTTTTGGATGCTCATGTTTCAGCTTTGGGTTTTGATAAATCTAAAGTTACTTGTTTTCGATGCAGGGAGAAAGGTCATTTCAAGAGAGAGTGCAAAAATCAGGAAACTAGTGGAGCAAAGAATCCTTTTGGAAAAGATGATTACTATCGAAAAGCCATATATCAACAGGTTGCTCATCAACCGCATCAACATAAGGAATCACAAACTGCACATGGGAAAACGATAGAAGATGCAAATAAGAAAGCCTATTATGGTATCATTGATCAAGATGATGAGAAATTGGCTCCAGGTTTTAGCTGGGATACGTTTGTGGATGAGAATAGGGAGTTTAAGGCTTTTATTGCTCAAATTGTTCAAAAGCCAGAGTTGATGAAAGAAAGGATAGCTGTGTTATCTGATGAAGAGAAAAGTCAAGATGAAGAATCTGTGTTTTTAGAAAACAGTACAACAGAAAGCAGTGATGATGATGAAGAAATTGAGCAGATAAATGTTGGAAAAACTCATTTATCTTCTGACAATTTGGAATTTTATTTTGCAGAAAAATTGAAGAAACTTAAAGAGAGAAAAGCTGCAAAAGAAATGAAAGAAATCAAGATTGTTGAAAAGATAGTTGAAGTGGAGAAGATAGTTGAAGTAGAGAAGGTAGTTGAAGTCGAAAAGATTGTTGAAGTCACAAAACCATGTCTTACATGTTTGGAATCTTGCAAACAATGTGAAGAAAAAGACGAGAGGTTTAGTGAATCAGAAAAGTTGAAAGAAAAGTTGATGTTTGATGTCAAGAATGTGAAAGAGTCTTATGATGTATTAAACAGAACAGTGAATAGTTTGAAGAAAACTAACTCCGAAAGAGAAGATGCTTTGACAATGATGAATGCAACAATGATGTCGAAGCAGAAAGAGATAAATTTTTACATTGAAGAATGTGCGAAATGGAAGCAAGAGTTAGAAACTGAGAAAGCTGAAAATGAAAGAATCAGACGATTACTAAGAAGTTATTCGAGTTCTGATTACTTAATTGACAGAATTTATCCAAGTGTTGTAGGTTTTGAAGTGTTTGAAGATAAGAAGTCAAAGAAAAAGGGTACTGGTAAGAAACAGAGTGTTTGTTATAATAAGTGTCTGCCTCCGATTTGGGAAGGGTATTCGCCTAGAAAACCGAATGAGAAACAAGTAAAAAAGGCAGTCAATATAAAGTTAGAGTCCAAGATAACCGATGTATTACCAGACAATATTGACATCACGTTCACAGTGTCCGACATAGATCATGAGTCTGAATTAATAAAAAGGGTGGTTGATTTGGTGTTGGATAAGGATGAGGAGTCAGAGTCAAAGTCCGAGTCAGAAAGTTCGTGTTTATCAGTCGGGAGTTTGAGTTCATCTGAAAAGAGTTCAAAATCTTCGGGAAAACAGATTTATAGTAAAGAATTTTTGTTGTCAAAATCACATTTGAATGACGAAACATTTGAGGTTGCATATACTTTGAATGATTCTAACAAATTATATTTTGATAAAGAGTTTCCAATAAGAAGTGTTCAAATTAAAAAGATCAAAAAGGTTTTCAAAATGACAGAAATTAATATTTCTGAAATAAAAGATTTAAATCTTAATGAAAAACCTAAAAAATACACTTCAAGAGTTCAACAACGTTTAAACAAGAGAAAAGGTTACAGTTCTGGTTTTGGTTTTCATAAGAAATCTAACCATAATGGTAATTTCAAAAAGAAAGGTCTTGGATTTATTCCACCAGAAAATTATAAAAATGAGAAAATTTCTAAAACAAATACAAAATTTGTTTCAGGAACAAGTTGTGAAGAGGAATCAAAGAGTTCTTTCTGGAGGCAATCAAAGAGAGAATTCCTAGCCAAGAAGCAAGAGAGAATAAAGAATGGAGATTTTCAAAGAAAAGAGACAAGAACCTGTTACAGATGCAATGAAGTTGGTCATATTGCATGGAACTGTCCTCAAGCAAAAAAAACAAAACAGGGAGTCTCTGAAAAACTCAAAGAAAAAGTTGTTGACAAAACCGAACCACCAACTGAAAAATTTAAAGTGTTTAAAAATTCAACATATGAAGTTGGTGAGTGTTCGAAAAGGTTTTACAAACGAAGGGGAAATCTTGACAACCAAGCATGGGTTGTTAAGAAATCAGAAGTAAAACATGGTGATGAATCTGATTCCACAAAATCAGAGGAGCCACAAGTTGAGATAAAACTGGAAACATCAGTACCGCCAATGGATGATATTCATTTTCCACCGGGCTGAGAATTTTAAATAAAAATTTGGAAAAGTTGAGATTTCAAATCAATTCTATTCTGAGAAGAAGGAATTCGATGTTGAAAAGGTTTTTAATGAAAATGTTAAAAAGATTTTTGAGAAGATGGTTGATGGAAAGGTCAAAGGGGTAAAAGATTTTTATGAAACAAAGAAAGCATCTTACTACCCTAGTGCAGAAGAGGAGAAAACACCCAAGTTCGGTGAAGCTTGGATGTCTGTTTTTCATATGTAAGAAGTATGACTTGCCGGAGCTCCCAGGTTGGTAAGCGAGGAGCAGGTATCGGCATCTTTCTTGACTTACAAGTGGTTATTGGTTGGGTACTTACAAGTGGTAAATCAGGGACATTAAGTTGTACTTGATTTTCTACAAGTGTTGGTTGTGGATTGAACTTAAAATTGTTAAATTTTTCAAATGGTTGAGAAGAACAATATGATGAACCCCAAACCTACAAGTGGTAAAATCAACAAAATTTATTTTCCGAAAAAATCATTTTGGTTAAAACAAACTTTAGTGTTTTGAGATCATAATGAGAAAATAGTTTGTTGAAAGGAGGAGTTTTGATTGTTTATGCCAAGTGGATGGCGAATTGAAGCGATTCAATATCAGTTGTCAATTTACTTGTACAGTTTTCTTTTCAAATTTTTCTTTAAATGATTTTGTATTTTAGGGGGAGTAAGAATTTTCAGAAAATCCAAAAACAGTAGAAAATTTGAAAAAGGCAAAAACATGATAAAATCAAAAATGAGGTTTGGTGTAAAAAAAGAGGAAATGATAGTACATCAGTAGACAGTTACAGTATGCTAAAGAAATGTAATGATTAAAAAACATTAAACGGTCTCACTGATGATATGCCGATAGGTTTTTACACATTTAGTAAACTTTTTCGGGATATAAACCTAAATTTAAACTTGCTTATTTCGTGGGGAACACTACTTGGATATATAGGTAACCCCTAAAATCTTGTTTGAAAGGTCCCTCTTTCTGAGATACTAGGTCTTTATGGTCAGCGATATCTAGGGTATTATCCAGGGACTTCTGATTATGCGGAAGCAATGGCCCAGTCCTCGGAGAATACTTTACACTTGCTTGAAATAAAAGCCTGCCCTCAGCATAAAAAATGATGAAACATTGCAAAATGCAAATCATGTGCTGTGGTAAAAAAGATCCTCTAAAGGGGACCCACCAAAAGTCGAGCTGTCATCTCTCTGCTGAACGGAAGTTCTGACCTGAGCTTTCACGGTTTCGCATTTAACCCCTTACAGATATCATCTGTGGTATACTCACCTGTAAGACCGAATATTGGGATCTGGATACGGGAGTATATTCAAGAGGTGGGACACATGAATGAGTTTAAGTTCTTAATTCACCTAATTCATATCTTGAATCAGTTGAAATTTGGGTGAAAATTTAAGTGGATCAGTATATCGGCAATCTAAGTGAATTGTTTAATTCTTAATGTGTAACTAAGCTTAACGGTACTTGTGACTTGTCATAAACTGATATGATCCTCTTACACAAACTCACAAAAAATATTATCTGTAAATATTTCTTTACTGCATTCTTATTCTATTCATAAATAAAAAAAATTAGTGTGTTTTAGCATAAATTTTGAAAAATCCAAAAAAAATTTCGACAATTGATGTTGAAGAGCTAATTTTCAATGTTCCGAGTGCTAAACATGATGAGCATGTTTTGAGGGGGAGTCGTTTAAACTAAAAAGTTTGAATTTTTACTTAAAAGGTTCATCAGTTATCAACATTGTTAAATCATTCTGGATAAATTTGAGGGGGAGCATGGATAAATTACAGGTCATAATCCTGATACTGTAAAAGCCTGATTGCGATCAACATCCGAGGGTAGATGAGATTATTCGGGGGGAGTCTGTTGATGCTGCTGAAGAAGAGAAAGAAATAAAGTTTGAGGATGCTTACACTGTTAGATACTTTGAAGAGAAGCCCGAAGACTGATAAAGACTGACGGCGTTGAAGACTCGACACTGAAGACTCGTCAACATCCGAGGGGGAGTCTGTTGGTGCATACGTCTGTCGACTTCGTCTTGTATCGAGTCTTGCATTGTTCAGGGCATGAAGTTCAAGAAAACTTGTCAAATGGCTAATTCCGCTTGAACTGCTAATTCCGCTTGAAAGGAATCAAGTAATTCCGTACGGAATTACAATGTAATTCCGTTTGAACCATAATTTCGCTTGAATGTATTTTCATTTGAGTGTGTTTGGAGTGGAATTAGAAAGTCTATATATAGGGGATAGGTCCTTGTCATTTGGAACGGAATTAGGTTCTATGTTTCTGATGGCGAAGCTCTGTCGAAGTGTCTACAGACTTGTAATTGTTACCAGATCAATAGAAAGACAGTTAAAAGTGATACTCTTGCTGAATTTAACTCAATATGTCTGTTTCCGCCTTTCATATTGAGTAGAACGCCTCTGAACGACTCATTTCGGGTCTGTACACGATCCTACACTTCACGAGCTCCGATCGTGAAGACCCTTCCTCGCTTGGTTATTCCTAGGGCAATCTTTCCTAAAGTGCCCTACTTCTCCACATTTGTAGAAGCCTGGAACTCTACCATTATCTCTTCTGTCTTGATACTTCGCCCAACAGGCATCTTTGTTGTGCTTGTGCCCTTCTTTTCCACACCTTCCACACTTAGGCCTCAGACATCGACCTTCATGGTGAAAATTGCATTCCTCGCATCTCGGCTTAGTCCCTAAGTAAACCTTACCACCGGCCTTATTGGTGGCTCCATAAGCTTGCATGCCACGAGACGGGTCCACTTCCCTTCTTTTGTTTGCTTTAGAGCTTCCATTACTGGCTTGGGTGCCTATCTTTAGGTTCGATGACTTCCTTTTCTTATTGCCCGAAGACTCCACATGAGTCTCTTTCTTGTTTGCCTCAGATCCCGAAAACTTTCCCATACGCAGAGCTTCTTCAGTTAGTGTGACACTCAAATCGATAGCCTCTGTGATGATTGAAGGCTTTGAGGTAGGAACCATGCTCATAATTTGAGGTGTAAGTCCCCAAATGAATCGCTCAATCCTCTTGAACTCTGGCTCGACTAAGTAGGGAACAACCCTAGACAAGTCATGAAAGCGTTGGACGTACTCAGAAATCTTCGGCCTGTCCATTTTCAAATTCCAGAACTCAGTCTCAAGCTTCTGGATTTCGGGCCTAGAACAGTATTTCTTTCGCATTAATTCCTTGAGCTCGTCCCAGCTCAATGCATAAGCATTAGCTTCACCAAGGGTCTGAACCTGAAGGTTCCACTAGGAGAGTGCGCCATCCAAAAACAACCCTGAGATATAGGTAACTTTCCGCTCGGGTGAACAGTTACTCATTCTCATAACGGAGTCAGTCTTTTCTGCCCAAAGAACAAATGCCACGGCACCTCCTGTGCCATCAAAATTTAATGGCTTACAGTCCAGGAACTGTTTATAGGTGTAGCCAGTTGGAGGGTTACTTCCGGGAGTGCCACCGTTGCGTTCAGAGCGGAGGGCTTCATGTTGCGCTATAGCTTGGGAAATGCGCTCATTGTATTCGGCCATAGTTAACGTAATGGTGTTCGTGTCACGTCTGGGGGGAATCTTCTTCTATCAAAAGGTATGGGGTAGGTTAGACAACATTCCATAGTTGTCTATGAGGTACATATTTCCACAAGCAAACATGTAATCACCCAATGTCACATGCATATATAATCAACAATGTATAAGTAAGGAAATAACCACTGAGCTTTCATAAATGTTTGACAACTTGACTTATTGTTTGTATCCGGGAAAACAAAATGAACTCGAGGTTACATCACCTCGGTCATACAAGTTCCATAATATGAAAGTAGTAGTTATTTTCCTTCTACATTGGTTTTCTTAGGTCTTTAGCTTCACAAAGACGGGTATACTTCCTAAGAGATGGGGGTTGTGCATTCCTACCACATATAGGGGTGATAGAGAGTGTAAAGTTGCTGAATCTTTCCCGAGTGTTAGCCATCTTCACTTGCTTAGATATCGGTTCCCAAACGACTCGTACGGGTAGAAGTGTCAGACACGTAGTAGGTAAAGACAGGTTTCCTACTTTGTAGAGTGCTAAGGCAACTGTCTAGGTATTGTTCTACCAGATGAAGGTGTGAACACCTAGAGATTATTTTTGGATAGGTGGTGATCATTAGCTTGACCCGCATAGTCCACTAGGATTTCCATGCACTTCAAGTCGTTATTACGTGGGCCCCCATAATAATAAATTGTCTTGCACGGTCACCCCAACTTTCCCTCGTTCAAAGTGGATGATCCCCCAAAGAGGGGACACTACTGTACTTATACCTCCGACATGGATTGGACCATTGTGGTGGTCCATGCGCTAACATCCGTTATCATTACGCGCGAATAGGCACGATGATTAAACATAATAGGAATAAGGAGAATTCCTAGTACTTGGAGGGGCACCTTCAAGATGAGTACTTCATTTTCCTTGTCTGGTCAAGTGTGTCGTCAATCTTGCTTCACAAAAGTCATAGGGAACTCGTCCTGCTGATGAGGGTGTTGTCCAAGGTCGCCTCCTTCACCTCGCCGTCACTACCGTAGTCTGGCACCTTCGCATTCGAGAGGGAAGAATAGCCATCTTCTGCAGAAACAAGCTCAAGATCTCGTTTGGTAGTCACTCCAGCCATGAGTTTTGCAATAAACGCGAGGTCGATAGTCTCATCGTGCGAGTCAAGAACAATAATAGGATTCGGAGTCATAGGTATCTCGTTCACGTCAATAATTATTCTGTACACTTATACGCGCATATATATATATATATATATATAGGGAGAAGATCATGCGAGAACCACCTCTTATTGCGAGAACCGCGAGAACCAATGTGAACACACCAAAAATGCCTAAAAATAGCTAAAAATCACACAAAATTTTTTTTTTGATTTTTTTAATATTTTTTAGGTTAAAATCGCTACTTTTCAAACCCAAAAAAAAAAATAAAAAAAATTTTTAAATTTTTTTTTTTTTTAAAAAAAAAAATTTTTAGGCTTCGAAAAGTAGCGATTTTAACCTAAAAAATCAAAAAAAAAAATTTGGATTTTTTTTTATTTTTTTAGATTTTTTTAGGTTTTTTGGGGGTTTAGGTTTTTGGGGGGGTGGGGGAGGGGGGTTTAGGTTTTTTTTTTGGGGGGGGGGGGTGGGGTTAGGTTTTTTTAGGTTTTTTTTAGGTTTTTTTTTAGCTTGGGGGGGGGGGGGGTTTAGGTTTTTTTTGGGAGGGGGGGGGTGGGGGGTTTAGGTTTTTGGGTGGGGGGGGGGTGGGGGTTAGGTTTTTTTAGGTTTTTTTAGCTATTTTAGGTTGTGTTCACATTGTTTCTCATGGTTCTCACAATATATATATATATATATATCAATAAATAAATATGTTACTTAGCATAAACATGCAAATAGATGCATCATGTCACATAAAACTCTCGCTTGTCCTTTCGGGGGGGTCATTTTGTCTTTGGCAAGTCTATCTCACGTAGACTATGCCTTAATTGGCACTTTAATTTGGGGTATCCTCATCCCTACTAATGTCCTTGCCTTGTCTTTTCTTTGAAAAATGTTTGACTCGTGGATCTTGCCGCTTTCCTGAATGCAATGAAAAACCCTTTTGTAAAAAAAAAATGTTTTCGTGACGGAGTCTTAGTAATTGTAGTCTAGACACGTGAAGGAATCCTTGTTCACTACAATCGAAGCTCTGATTCCAAACTGTCACACCCTGACTTTCGCGGAAGCGTATGATGTGTGACTTGTTCAATATCATTGCATTCAATCATAATAAACAACTACATGATCAAGACGATGTTCATCCATTCATTAAGTTTAAAATATTACAAACACCAGTCATTTAAGTTTCAAACAACACAACCCTGACTAAGTTACAAACCAACAAAAGCGGATGACACCTAAACTTGGAATTTACTTTCAGAAACAACACCCGCGCCCAAGATCCAACATGTTACCTAAAATACATGTAATTTTGGAAAACATCAACAAACGTTGAGCGAGTTCATGCGTTTTGTATGAGTACTGATAAGCTTGTAAACATTTGACAGACTCCTTTAAAAACAGGAGTAAATTACAAAACTCGTCCTTTATGTATGTCACTTATTGCAAGATGTGTCCTTTGTCTTTAAAAAGTACAAAAAACGTACTCGATGTTTACAAACCCTTACATGTTACGTCATTTACCCCAAACTCAGTTAAATTTTTATGTTAAATCAGGGTATATTGGTAATTTAATTAGTTTATTTGAAATATCTCAAGTAATTAAATCAAAACAGAATTTTATAAATAAAAAAAAAGAATTAATCTGATCTCTCTCTCATAACTATCATTCCCTTTCTCTCTCTAAACTCTCGCTCTCCCTCTTTCTTTCTCTCTCTAACCACCACTCTAGAACCATCACCACTGTAAACAAACCTTTCTCTTTTCACCCACCAATACTTTAGCCCCTGCCATCCGACCACAGCCACCACCCTCTGGCCACCGCCTCCCGACCGCAACCACCACCCGGCCGCCGCCACCTCCCCTTTAACATCTCCGCCCACATGCCGCCACCACCTACCCCACGGCCCCCAGCACCTTCCCCACCACTACCACCCACCTGCCGCTACCACCTACCCCCACTGCCTCCTTTAAACACCTCTGCCGCCACCACATACCCCACCGCCTCCTTTAAACACCTCTGCCATCACCACCTACTCCATGGCTACCAACAGCGAAGGTTGTGGTGGGCGAGGGTTTTTGTACTGAAAACCCCAATATTATTCTCGAATGATTGAATCCTGGCCATATTGTCACCTCGACAATGTTTCAACCTGAGCAAGCCTTGCTGGCTTCTGATGAGGAATATTGCAGGACCAAATAATATGGAAGTTGGAATTTTAATTTAATGAGATGAGTGATATCATTAAATTCGTTGATTTTTTTTTTGTAATGTTATAAAAATACAAATTGGGGAGTTCGAGGTGGTGGAAATGTTATAGCTCAAGCATCATTCTCATAGCCAAGGATTGGACTTTCATTTGTGCTGGGATTTGAATCAGAGAGAAAGAAATGGGGCGATTTTTAGTACACATTCTTATTTGTATTTTTGATATTTGATAATGGTTTTCAGTTTGAATTGTTGAGGTGCTGTTTGTGGAAGATGGAATTTGGGGTTATGATTTTCAGCGCTGTATGGAGGTGGTGGCGGTGGTCCGATAGTTAGAGAGATTATTTTCAGTGGTGTATGAATTAATGATTATTTATTTTTGCATTTAGGTAAAATGACTAAAATACCCTTTATGTGGGGTCCATTTGGTCAGATTTAACTATGAAGACTAACTGAGTTAGGGCTAAAGGACGTAACATGTAAGGGTTTGCAAACATCGAGTACATTTTTTGTACTTTTTAAAGACAAAGGACACACTTTGCAATAAGTGACATACATAAAGGACGAGTTTTGTAATTTACTCTAAAAACAGGTATGAAAAGCATCTATAAACAAATCAAATTAATGTTTTGCAAGAACATTAATGTATGTGAAGGCATAGGGAGCACTCAATATGAGTAAGCTTATACCCTTGTCGATTTCCCTTGACTGTGTCGAATTTCCCTTCGACTGTGTCAATTTACCTTGACTGTGTCAATTTTACCCTTGACCGTTGTCGATTTACCTCGACTGGGACACCAAAGCACTCAAGTGGTCACATAAGGACCATGAGTGGGGCTCGGCCGTACCCGTTAGATCTAACCTTCGTCCATAATTAAGAGTTAATGGCATTTCAATTTAAATCTATGGTCACATGATCTATAATTCATTTCATAGACAATTCATACCATTTAAAAGTATGCAACATGTATTCCACCCCCGAGAGTTATAAATCCGAAAACAATTAAGAGAAAAGGGGGACATGAACTCACAGTTTTGCGTTCTTCAATCCGACGTAACTCAAGCTGCTACTAGTGTGCACGACTACCTACAACGTACTACGGTCTATTAGACGAGCGGGTCGTGCCTTGACTTAGTATTAATTAGTGTCTTTGAGTTACGTTTCTTTGTGTCCTGAATATTATTCCAAGTTATATAATTATTTGTTAAAATAATAAATATTTTAACTTAAATTATATTTATGAATTTTGGAATACTAGTTAAAATAATACATTTTAACTTGTCAAGTTTATGTATTTATACTTGTATAACTCCCCAAGGATGGGTGTATTTGTATTCATATTCTTATCCTTCTATATTTTTGCCAAGTATCGATGGCGTATTCCGGTGTGTAATTATACGTACGAGAATACATATTTTTATTGAGTTTATTAAGTATCTCATACTTAATTTTTGTATTAACCTTTCCAGAATAATATTTCTAATAAAAATACATCAATATATATTTCCAAAATATATATTTTAAGAAATATTACATAGAAAAATTATTTAGGATTTTTCCTTGGCAAAAATATTTATACTGTTCATGTAAGTCTTCAAGAATAATATATTTTTAAGTCTAACTTAGAAAATATATATAAATCTATTTTTCACCCGAAAATAATATGTCCAAAGTTTATTTAAGAAGATATATATTTTCTCCCAAAAATGATATATCTTCTAATATTTCCAAGAAAATATATATATTTTTACTTACCAAAAATAATATATTTTCTCCTTATAAAAAAATATGATCTATTTTGTAACACTCACGAAAATCATATTTTTGTTCTCTTGGTTTCCAAAATACCGTTACCAAAATATACTTATGACTTTAATTCCGGAATATTTATTTAAGTTATATTCCTTGTTCGGTTTTACCAATGTTTTGGGTGTAATTTATGTATTTATTTCTTGGAATTTTGGTAGTATTTTGGATTGTAATTTCTTGGTATTTTGGTGAGTTATATTATTTCAAGCCCTAAAATAATATAACTAATACACATAATATATAAATAATCACACACGTGGTGACATCTAAATATATATTTCCTAAATACATATTTAGTGACTTTTATTTACAAAACCAACCTCCAACTATAATCTTGAGACAAAAATTATGGCAAACTTTATATAAAATTTCATGGTTTAAAATATACTTGTAATTATTTGTTTAAAAATAATTTTCTAGGTGTTATATTTTTAGAAAAAATTTACCATAGTTTCCCCAAAAAATGGAGGTTTCCATGCTTTCAAATCATATCATTTTCTTTTATAAATCATCATCAATCATCAACAAATCATTTAAGACTTACCATATGCTTTAAATATGCAATTTACACTTTGACATGAACTTGAAATTTTGTAAAAAGTTGTAGTATCTTAGTATGTTATTTAGTAGGTTAAGTTACCTTCTAAAACATGGTTATTTGTTTAATAATCACATTCTTGCAAAATCTAGTCCTTTACAACTTACAAGATGATTTTTCCAAAAACAATTCTTTTGTATTTCTCTTGTTAATAACATGTTTCTATACTTGATTTATCACTAAAAATATGATTAGTTTTTTTAAAAATCATGATCTTGTAAATCTTGTAAATAACTTTGTTCTCTTGAAAATATTATCTTTGAAATCCTTTATTTTCAAGACATATAACATGTATCACAAATCATCATACACTAAACCAAGTTTATTTTCAAGTTCATGTTTAACATAAAGGATGATCACTATGATTTTCTCAAGAATTATCCTCATACTTGCTAGATTATGTGTTTAATCACAATATAGCAATCTTCTTATGATGATCAACATCATAAACACAAGAAATCAACAATCAAGTATATTACATACACTTAAACATCTTTGATTTTCATGATTTAGAGCTTTATGTTCATGTTTATGCTTATGTTTCTTCATAATCTTTATGTTTAACATCTAATATCATCTTTTAACCAACATAATATGAAGTAAAATGAGATTAGGAAGGTCTTACTACTAGCACAAGGCTAGGGATGATGTTCAAGAAGATGAAGATGACAAATTTGGTGGATAAAAGCACTAGAGAGAGGTCCTTCCAACTTCATTGCTTGCAACCTCCTTAGGTAGACCCGAGACACCTTAGAATCACCATGGAATACTTGGAAATGGGCTAGAAAAATTTAGAGATGCATGGGGGTACTTGGCCATGATCTTATGGAGAGAAGGAGAAGGGTTTTATTAGTTGAAAGTGTTAGAATGATCATGAATGAAGAACTTGTGGTTTTTAAGCAATTATTCCAACGTTAGTATGGTATAAGGTATAATGTACTTGGTATATTCCAAACATAATCTAATAAACAATGAACAGAAAATCAAGGGGTGGGCCCCTTGTTGGTAACCGTAAGTAGGGTGTGTCTTAGTTGAGTTTCAATCAATAGTTAAGTGTTTAGTTAGAATGTAAGGGTGCTAGTTAGGTATTTTATGTGTTTGGTGTTTATGAGATGTAATATGATGTTCGGTGACCATAACTAGCTTCGTAACACTAAAACAATGTTTCTAGTGAAAATTTGGTGTTCCAGGTAGTGCTCGGTTGTTCGGTTCGTTACTGTTCGTTAAAGTGCTAAATTGCGCAGTTTAGTGTGCTTTATGTTGTGTTTTGTGACAGTTTTGATTTCCGACACTTAGGAAAGTATTCTGGACCATTATATCATAATTCTGCATTATATTTAGATGTTAAAAGCTGAATTTTTGCTGAATTTGTTTATTTTCTGCAGAATTTTGTAGTTTTAGTGTTTTCTGGCACTTTCCGGTACCTATGTCATCACTAGGAAGGCAGTTTTGTAATCCCTACATTCACACTATACTAGTGTAACACTTGGTCCTAGGGCTTATTTTGTGTTTTAACATCATGTCTGTCTAAGTACTGAACTCCCGTCAGTACTTCTAGTTTGTCTGATAACTGTGCCAATTCTGTTATGTGCATTAATAGAACTATATTGTGTTGCATGTAGTAATGATAAAAGTCTCGCAACAAGAAATGCCATTGTATGTATATAACAGAAATCAGAATTTCATTCGTCTTGTAAACTAGATCATGAACAGTTATTAAAGCACATATTACTGTTTAATTATTGTACGGAATGCATGGAAAAGTGCCAGTTGTCACAATACTGTTGATTCAAAACATCTCTATTGTTTTCAATAACCTCCTCGGTGCCGCCAAACTGCTCTTTCAATGCATCCCACAAATCCTTAGCACTGTTGCAATGCAATAGGCCAGCAAACTGCTCGGTGCCGCCAAACTGCTCTTTCAATGCTCGGTTTGACTCTCAAATCGATTTTATGAAAATCTTGCTCGGAGTAATTTTCAAGCTTCTTTGGTACTTAAACCTTAGGGTCTTCAGCACTCGGCACCATCGGAACATGCGGTAAGAAGATAACCGATTTTAGCACCCCGTGTTTTGCTAAGCAAGTACTTCACCCATCCGACGTTGCAAAATATTTTACTCCAATCTGACAAGCATCGGTGGTTTTTACAGAGTACCAGTGTTGTGTGGATCTTGTGAATTTTGAGAAATTTTTATTGTTTACAAATAGTGTTTTTGTTTAAGATACTTTGAACACAAATAAACTTTTACTCTGTTTTCAATCCAATGAACAAACGATATCAGTAGAAGGAGTTAATCTTTTATATCAAATTGGGTGTTTAGATCGAATTTGATTGACCAAGATCTGATACCAATTGTTAGGATCCGAGTTTGATTGTTGTGAAAGTTAAAGATGGAAACAATGGAAGAAGATAAACAAATATGGAAATATGTAGCGGAATAGTAAACTTTTGAATCACAACAATAGAAAGATTGCTTTCATCATCATGCTTTTTCATAAAGATTGCAATTACAATGTTTACGTGCATGAGAATTACAAAGTCCCCCTCAGCCTGATCACTTCTATTTGTTCGTACAAAATCTCAAGAAGGAAAGTGATAAATAGAATAGTCATGCACTGTTCTATTTATTGTACAAATCAAACATCTGAAGCAACTTGGCTGACGTCACCTAGATAGTGACATCTAACATCCTAACATCTGCTATTTGCCTAAGTACTGTTACATTGATAAACTCTGTAGAGCAGCATCTGTTGAGCTTTAACCTCTGGTGAGCCATAACAGACCTTTGGCTTCTTTAGACTTTGTCTTCATTATCAGAGGACGATCAGACATTTGCTTCAACTGACTTTGTCTTCAGGCAGAGGTTCACATTGCCAGACCTTTGTTATCAGAATACTTTGTCTTCATCAGATGTTTCTCTTTGGCAGACTTTTGGAGTAGAAGATGTTGATGTCTTTATCATTGCGGAGAGCAGATCTTCTAAGCACTGTTATTGATCGATGTTGTAGACTATTTTGGCTTTTCAATCATCTTTTCTTTTGTGGGGTTCACTAGACCCAACATTATTTTGTACTCCCAAGACTTCCGATGTGTTAATGTGAATATCTATATCAATTTTTCACGTATAAACCCCAAGTCCGGGCCCACCGGGAAATCAGGGTGTGACAGGTTGGTATCAGAGCCAACATTTGAGTGAATTAGACACTAGGCTTTTGTGTCTAAACTTAAATATTACATTAACATAATCCTTGAGTCTAGGCATTAACATAAGACCACTCATATCTATTTAAGTTATATTATTATTGTTTAAAAATATGCCGCCAAGACTGAGAGGACGAGGAAAAGGTCCAATGCGGGGAGGGCCATCTTGACAGATACCATCACCATCCCATAGCTCGGATCACTCGCAATACTCAAACGAGTCTCACTCATCGCAACCATCGAGACATTATGTCTCGCACCATTCCTCACTCTCTCACCACTCTCACCATTCACATCATTCCCATTCACACTCTCACCATGACTCTTTTGACCCTAACCAGTTTATTAACTCACCGCCTCCTAGCCAAAACCAACAAAACCAATAGGATGTTGATTATGACCCAGAAATACCGCCATCAGGATCCCACATGCATTCTATTGAACTGTCAAGTGACACTGCATCCTATACAGGATCTCCGTATCAAGGTCCCGATGAATGGGACCAATATTTAAATCAATTTACTTTTTTTATACACCACCATATCCACCTCCGCAAACACAGCCACCTCCACAAGAGGAAGAGCCGATGGAGCCTGTGGAGCAACAACCTCAACCACCACCACAATTGAGGAAGCCTTGTGGTGCATGCATATCGGTGCGTACCCGATAATGGCCGGGTTCTCTACCACCTTTGCCTCCATCTTATCCTACTATTCCAGAGGACCCACAAATGGGTGGACCCTCTAATGTTGAACCATTTGTTGAGCCACCTCAATAACCACCTATGGGTTTTGATAACCCTATTCCCACGTATCCAGATGTGACTGGATATGATCCTTCTTAAACGGCAGCCCAAATGGATTTTAATTATCCGACTCCGTCATACGACCCCTATTTACCGGCAGTCGTACACAATGCTCTTTATCCATCACCATTTCCTCCTACTTATCCAAATACTGAATATCCCAATTATGGGTACCAGTATCCTGTTGCTCCGCATCCGCATCCGCAACCACAACCACCGCAACAACTCGAGGCTATTAATCTGTCACACCCCCAAATTCCACCATGCGGAGTATAACCACTTGGAGGCGTGACATGACCAGGATCAAGCCACCAATCATATTGAACAACGTAATTAAGTAAGTAAAACAAACCACAATACAATTGGTGACCAAAGCTGGTTAACCAGGTTCAAATTAAACAGCGGAAGCATTAAAGGTAAAACCCAAAACATAAGTTCCATTGTTCATAAGTTTAAAGTCCAAAACGTAGGTTTAATAAGTTCATAAGGATTTAAATATTAAGCACGGGACATAACAGTCTGTATCCCACAACGACCTCCTCCTCGCGCAAGCTCCATAAGTACCTAACGACCTGCAAGGCATGTGACAACAAATCAACAACAAAGTTGAGCGAGTTCACAGTAGGTGTTCGGTATAAAGTAGTTTTTCAAAAACTATGAGTTTGTTTGCAATTGCAGGTTAAATCAACATTGCTTATTTTCCAAACCATAAACGGTAGGGGCTACCCCATGTTGTAAACCACTAGACTAGATGTATATATATGTATCCTTCCCAATCCGAGGACAGAGGTACATATTAAATATGTAGGTTTAGCGTTGGTGTCCTTCCCAATCCGAGGACAGTGGTACGTAGTGAATACATAGGTTTAGCGCTGGTGCCCTTCCCATTCCGAGGACATAGGTACGTATGAGAATACGTAGGTTTAGCGTTGGTGCCCTTCCCAATCCGAGGACAGTGGTACGTAGTGAGTACGTAGGTTTAGCGCTGGCGTCCTTCCCAATCCGAGGACGGAGGTAAGTAGTCTAGTAGTGGTGAAGGTACAAGTTCTGTCTCATCTATTTAATCCCATTCCCAACCACCGGGAATCCTATGCCTTAGTAAGGGTGTGAACTCACCTTTGGTTGCTCGGTTTGACTCTCAAATATAGCTAACAGTCAAGGTCGGTCAATCAGGTCCTAATATGATTACCAGTTAGTCATTTAGTGGTTTCAAATAGAGCACAAAGTTCCTACATGTATCTACTACATAACATGCATTCACTTCAATAGTTCACGCTCATATAAACATTCCACCTATAGCTACCCAAGAACAAGCATACGATATTGCACAATAATACTTTCATTGACATATAACGTGTTAGATCATCCTCAGCTAACATACTCGACATTTAGACACGCAATCTACGACTTATGTCATTTCAGCTTTTATATTCAAAACTGGGCTGTTTTCGGGGATTTTAATAAAATTGTTAACTTGTTCCAAAAATTCCCAACTTTTTACGGAAGGTCCAATTCATCACAAATATTTTATAAAAAAATCATTTTCCGGAATGAAATCAGATTTATCTTTTTCTGACGGAAGTCCACAGAATAATTTATTTAAAATTCATCAAGAGTCCGATTTACGAAATTCCAGTGAGAGAATTACAAATAAATCGGTGGTCATCTACAGTACATATTTCATGATCTAACTCTACACAGAATTCAAGTTATTACGGAAAACAGAACGCATATTTTCAGCAGTAAAAATGCAGCTTGAACTGCTGTTACAAAACGACACTTTAAAAATAGTAAACGAAGTCCAAAAATTATGATTTCAGTGCCATTAGAACCGTATTTCATAATAACACGTTATAGACTCAAGAAAATCAGTTTTTCGTTAAATATTGACCTGTTAACAGCCAACTGAAGTTGGCTGTAAAAGCTTGGACAGAAGCTGTTTTTCAGCTTTTAGCTTTCTAAATCGTGTTCGATTGATTCCGTTAACATGTTTAGTGATCACAAAAACATCAAACATCAATATTAACAAGCAAATCATCAGATAATCAACAAGAATCAAAACAACTTCATATTAACATTACTTCATCACATTTCAACAATGTTTCTTCATATTTAAAGCTTATGTTTAAATTTTAACTTTATGTTCTTTAGTGTTCTTGATGTTCTTCACATTTACCATTATGATTCATACATTAACCACCTCCATAGGATGTAAAATGAGTAGATCTAAGAGACTTACCACTAGCTCAAAGCTAGGAGAGTTCAAGTGAGAAAATGTGGTGGATAAAAGAAGATGAGAGTGGCCCTTCAACTTCTGAACACACCGAGCTTCATTGTATGATCTCTAACACCTATTTATGCTCTTAGAATGCTTGAAGGTGATCAAATGATGGTGATGGTGGTGTCTCTTGGGGTCGGCTGAAATAAAGAAAGAAGGGAGGAGGAGAAGCTTGTTGATGTTGGTGGATGATAAGAATGTGCATAGCCTAGTGGTTTATATGAACAATCTTCCAACATCCTTGCACCCAATAGTCCATATGTTTCTCTAGTACTTAACAAGATCCAATTTTTAATTCAAAGAAAATCAAGGGGGGGTCCCACATGCTCATAACCGATTGGGGGGGGGGGGTTGGTTTAGTTGGGATGTAATGGGTGGTTATGTTAACTGGTTAGGTTATAAGTATCTAGTTAGTGTTATAAGTTACTAGATATTTTGTATGATGTGTTATGGTGTTCGAGGACCATAACTAGCTTAGTAAAAGTGAAACATTGTGTTTGACAATATTTTTGTGTTCCGGGTAATGTCCGGTTGTTCGGTTGGGTACCGTTCTGTTAAAGTGCTAAGTTATTCCATATAGTGTCCTATATATATCTTTTTGTAACATTTTTAATTCTCAACACTTAGGAAAGCACACAGGACTATTTAGTAACTTTTCTGTATACTACTAGTATGTTAACAAGCACATGTAAGTATAACACCGTAATCAGAAAGAAGTTAAGTGATTCAGCACAGTCATCAAGAACTTTAATTATCATTGATGGATCGTACGGAATACATGTAGTTTTGAGGGTTGTCACATTCTCCCCCTGTTAAGAAAATTTCGTCCCGAAATTTAGCGCGTGGTTACTGAGGAAGCTAGTTGTGTTGCGTTGGTTTCCTGGTTTTCCTAGGGTGTCACATCATCCCCCCGTTGGTTTGGAATTTCGTCCCGAAATTCTATAGTAGCTTCAGCCTCAGTAGTGGTTGCACTTTTCTTAAACAGCTGGGGATACTTGAGTTTCATTTGGTCTTCTCGTTCCCAGGTATACTCTGGGCCACGACGGGAATTCCAACGAACTCGAGCGAGAGGTATTCTGGTACGCTTGAGAATCTTAACATCTCGATCAGTAATCTCTATTGGTTCCTCGATGAATCGCAGTTGGTCGTCGATAGTGAGCTCCTTTAAGGGAACTATGAGGGTCTCATCTGACAGACACTTCTTCAGATTCGACACATGGAAAACATTGTGAACTCCGCTAAGTTCTTCAGGTAGATTCAACCTGTAGGCGACCTTGCCAATTTTCTCAATGATTTCGAACGGTTCGACATAGCGCGGATTGAGTTTGCCTCGTTTGCCAAAATGAACTACACCTTTTCATGGTGAGACTTTGAGTAGCACTCGATCCCCAACCTGGAACTCGAGTGGTTTCCTGCGCTTATCAGCATAGCTTTTCTGACGGTCACGAGCTGCCGCCATTCGCTGTCGTATCTGAGCAATCCTCTCAGTCGTGTCTACTACAAGTTCTGGGCCTGTGATTTGGCTGTCACCAACTTCTGCCCAACAAAGAGGTGACCGGCATTTACGTCCGTACAATGCCTCGAACGGAGCGGCCTGGATGCTGGTGTGGTAGCTGTTGTTATACGAAATCTCCACTAGCGGGAGGTGCTTTTCCCAGCCACTACCAAAATCGATTACACACGCCCTAAGCATGTATTCAAGGGTCTAGATGGTGTGTTCAGATTGCCCATCTGTCTATGGGTGATAGGCGGTGCTCATATCTAAACGTGAGCCAAAAGACCTGTGCATAGCTTGCCACAGTTCGGAAGTAAAACGCGCGTCATGATCAGAAATGATGGAGGTTGGCACTCCGTGCCTTGATACCACTTCCTTTAGGTAAATGTCTGATAGGGTAGAAAACTTATCTGTTTCCTTGATAGCCAGAAAGTGTGCAGACTTGGTTAGTCGATCCACGATCACCCAAATGGTATCATTTCCGCGTTGAGATCTGGGCAGGCCAGTAACGAAATCCATGGAAATTTACTCCCATTTCCATCTAGGTATCTCTGGTTGTTGAAGTAGGCCTGAGGGTTTCTGATATTCGGTCTTGACTCTCGCACAAGTCAAACATTTGCTAACGTAGGTTGCTATGTGGGCTTTCATGCTGGGCCACAGTACGTAGTCTTGAGATCGTGGTACATCTTATCCGAACCAGGATGTATTGAATAACGAGACTTATGTGCTTCATCCATCACAAGCTCGCGTAAGTTTCCATAAAGTGGAACCCGGATGCGCCCTGTTACATAGTAGGCACCGTCTTCCTTTTGTTCTAACCGCTGCCTCGACCCTTGCAGAGACTCAGCTCTGATGTTCTCTGCTTTCAACGCTTCAACCTGAGCATCGCGAATCTGAGCGGGGAGGTTGGATTGGATGGTAAGCTGTAAAGCACGTACACGCTTAGGTATAGTATCCTTTCGACTGAGGGTGTCGGCCACAACATTGGCCTTGCCCGGATGGTATTTAAAAGCGCATTTATAATCGTTCAAGAGCTCAACCCATCGGCGTTGACTCATGTTTAACTCCTTTTGCTTGAAGATATGCTCGAGACTCCTGTGATCGGTGTAAATGGTGCACTTGGTACTGTGCAGGTAGTGTCTCCATATCTTAAGTGCAAAAACAACTGCTCCTAATTCCAAGTCGTGCGTAGTGTAGTTTCTTTCGTGAACTTTAAGTTGGCGCGATGCGTAGGCAATGACCTTGTCACGTTGCATCAACACGCAACCAAGCCCTTGGATGGAAGCGTCGCAATAAACCACAAAATCATCTGTGCCTTTAGGAAATGAGAGGATAGGCGCGCTACAAAGTCTATCTTTTAAGTGCTGAAATGCAGATTCTTGTGCATCACCCCAATGATAGGTGACACCCTTCTGAGTCAGTGATGTGAGGGGTTGCGCAATCTTTGAGAAATCCTTGATAAATCTTCTATAATATCCTGCCAAACCCAAGAATTGGCGGATTTCTGTTGGTGTACAGGGTGCAGGCCAGTTCTTAATCAATTCAACCTTGGATGGATCTACATGAATCCCATCCTTGTTTACCACATGTCCTAGAAAGTGGACTTCGCGAAGCCAGAAGTCACATTTCGAAAACTTGGCATACAACTGCTCTTTACGAAGAAGTTCCAGGATAAGCCGCAGATGCTGTTCGTGTTCCTCCTGACTCTTAGAATAGATCAGGATGTCTTCGATGAACACTATGACAAACTTATCCCGGTAAGGCTTGCACACTCGGTTCTTGAGATCCATGAAGACCACTGGTGCATTCGTCAACCCGAAAGGCATGACCAGAAACTCGTAATGGCCGTAGCGAGTTCTGAATGCTGTTTTGGAGATGTCCTCCTCTCGGACTCTCAGCTGATGGTATCCCGATCTCAAATCAATCTTAGAGTAATAGCTCGATCCTTGCAACTGGTCGAACAAGTCGTCAATACGTGGAAGAGGATAACGATTCTTCACGGTCACCTTGTTGAGTTCGGGGTAGTCAATACACATTCTGAATGTACCGTCTTTCTTCTTTACGAATAGCACTGGAGCTCCCCAAGGAGAAGAGCTAGGACGTATGAAACCCTTTTCCAAGAGTTCTTGTAGTTGCGTAGACAGTTCTTCGAGTTCTGATGGAGCTAGACGATATGGTGCTCGAGCTACTGGTGCTGCTCCAGGAGCTAGCTTGATTTGAAACTCAACTTGGCGATGAGGCGGAAGACTGGGTAATTCCTCAGGAAAATCACATACGATAGGTATGTCTTCTATCTTCTTTTCCTCCGAGAATGTATCAGAAACGAGGGCTAGAATAGCAGTGTGGCCCTTTCGCAGACACTTCTGGGCCTTAAGGAAAGAGATGATGCCTACGACAGCACCACTCTTGTCCCCATGAATCACGAGAGGTTCTTCACCAGAACGAGGAATACGGGCGATTTTCTCCTTGCAAACAATCTCCGCTTGATGATGAGATAGCCAATCCATCCCAATAACGACATCGAAACTACCAAGTGTGATAGGAGTAAGGTCGATAGAGAAAATCTGACCAGCTAAGACGAGGTTACAACCTTTAACTACGTGTGTGGCTTCAAGACTTTTACCGTTTGCTAGTTCTACCGTGTGTTTGGTGTTCAAAAGTGTTGGAGTGCGCTTAAGCATTTGACTAAGTTTTAAGGACACATAGCTAGTATCGGCACCCGAATCGAATAAAACAGTAACAAAGAAATCATCCAGAAGAAACTTACCCATCACCACGTTGGGATCGTTCCTTGCATCACCCTGACCTAGCATGAAAACACGCCCTCGGGCGCCATTACCATTATTGTTACCCCCGTTGTTGCCTCCATTGTTGCCTCCATTGTTGTTCCCGTTTCCTTGGTTGTTGTTCTGATTCTGATTCAGCTGTGGACAGTGCCTCTTGAAGTGGCCCTCAGCACCGCACTGAAAGCATCCCTTATTACCCTGCTGGTGCTGATGTTGGTTCTGGGGAGCTTGTGGCTGCTGTTGTCGATTCTAATTCGCAGGGCGTGAGCTCCTGCAATCTTTGGCTTCATGTCCAGGCTTGTTACATCTCTGACAACGACCCTTGTTGCACGCCCCACTATGGTGCAAATTACATCGATTGCACTTAGGGTGATTTCCCCTGTATCCACCCTGACCTTGATTCCCAGAAGAATGCTGGCTGGGGCTCCTGTACTCATCTGTCTTTCGTTGCTGGGACTGAGACTGAACTGAAGTAGAACTCTTTCTGGAATTCCCATCCCATTTTCACTTATTATCATTGGGGGCGTCAGTAGTAGTAGCACTAATACGTTTGGGCAGTCTGTTTTGTTCAACTGCTTGATCGGTGAGACGATGGGCCAACTTAATGATTTGCTGAATGGTACCCAGGTTAGCTGAAGTCACATGACTCTGAATCTCTGGTACAAGAACCTTGAGGTACAGCTCAATACGTTTGATGGGAGGGTCCACCATTGTAGGACACAAGATGGCCAGCTCGTTTGACCTCTTCGTGTATGCCTCGATCTCAGACCCCGTTATCTTCAAATTGAAAAATTCCACCTCCAGCTTGTGGATGTCGTCATGACTGCAGTACTCTTCTTTGATCAGTTCCTTGAATTCATTCTATGGGGTGGCATTAGCAACCGCCAACCCAAGCAGTTGAACCTGTGCTTTCCACCAGGTCAGCGCAGCACCTTCGAGTGTTCCGGTTGCATATTTCACCCTACGATCTTTAGGGCATTCACCCATCTCAAAAATAGACTCGAGCTTCTCAAACCAGTGAAGAAGACCTACAGCTCCTTCAGTGCCGCTGAAAGTACTAGGTCGGCAATCCATGAACGTTTTGAACGTATGTATGGGAGGTTGAGCATGCTGACCTGTCGCGCGAGAACGAAAAGAGAAGATTAAACATGAGAGTTAGTTCACGAGAGTAGGATCTAAACATCCTAGGATAGGTCGAAATAACAGGTTATACCTCCTGCCCGGACAGCTGCGAGTGCCTCAACCACTCGTTCGTTGATTAGAGCTGTCAGCTGGGCTTGCATCAAGTTCAGGCGTCCACTCATGATCTTCACATTCGAAGGAAACACAAGTAAGAAGTGGTGCGCGAAATTGCGTAAGTGTGGAGTGACAGAAGAGAGCAAACACATAGGGTTTCAAGCAATAGTTGTTACGCTAACTAAGCATATCATGATCAAATGCGCTATTAGCAGGTAGGCAATACAAACAAAAACCATATTACCTATAGTGTTGAGTCTTGCACGTGGAGCGAAGCGTCGTTGTGGATCGTTGAGCACTGTACAGGTTATAGTCTGGTTTTATCAAAAAGTTCTTCCCCCTTTTTAAAACCAAGTTCGCTATAACCAATTACTCTAATACCAATCTGTCACACCCCCAAATTCCACCATGCAGAGTATCACCGCTTGGAGGCGTGACATGACCAGGATCGAGCCACCAATCATATTGAACAACGTAATTAAGTAAGTAAAACCAACCACAATACAATTGGTGACCAAAGCTAGTTAACCAGGTTCAAATTAAACAGCGGAAGCATTAAAGGTAAAACCCAAAACATAAGTTCCATTGTTCATAAGTTTAAAATCCAAAACGTAGGTTTAATAAGTTCATAAGGATTTAAATATTAAGCACGGGACATAACTGTCCGTATCCCACAACGACCTCCTCCTCGCGCAAGCTGCATAAGTACCTAACGACCTGCAAGGCATGTAACAACAAATCAACAACAAAGTTGAGCGAGTTCACAGTAGGTGTTCGTTATAAAGTAGTTTGCAATTGCAGGTTAAATCAACTTTGCTTATTTTCCAAACCATAAACGATGGGGGCTACCCCATGTTGTAAACCACAAGACTAGATGTATATATATATGTGTCCTTCCTAATCCGAGGACAAAGGTACATATTAAATATGTAGGTTTAGCGCTGGTGTCCTTCCCAATCCGAGGACAGTGGTACGTAGTGAATACATAGGTTTAGCGCTGGTGCCCTTCCCAATCCGAGGACAGAGGTACGTATGAGAATACGTAGGTTTAGCGCTGGTGCCCTTCCCAATCCGAGGACAGTGGTACGTAGCGAGAATGTAGGTTTAGCGCTGGCGTCCTTCCCAATCCGAGGACGGAGGTAAGTAGTCTAGTAGTGGTGAAGGTACAAGTTCTGTCTCAGCTATTTAATCCCATTCCCAACCACCGGGAATCCCATGCCTTAGTAAGGGTGTGAACTCACCTTTGGTTTCTCGGTTTGACTCTCAAATATAGCTAACAGTCAAGGTCAGTCAATCACGTCCTAATATGATTACCAGTTAGTCATTTAGTGGTTTCAAATAGAGCACAAAGTTCCTACAAGTATCTACTACATAACATGCATTCACTTCAATAGTTCACGCTCATATAAACATTCCACCTATAGCTACTTAAGAACAAGCATACGATATTGCACAATAATACTTTCATTGACATATAACGTGTTAGATCATCCTCAGCTAACATACTTGACATTTAGACACGCAATCTACGACTTATGTCATTTTAGCTTTTATATTCAAAACTGGGCTGTTTTCGGGGATTTTAATAAAATAGTTAAATTGTTCCAAAAATTCCCAACTTTTTAAAGAAGGTCTTAAATGATCCAAATATTATTTTGTAAAAATTTCGGGATCCAATTCATCACCAATATTTTATAAAAAATCATTTTCCGGACTGAAATCAGATTTATCTTTTTCTGACTGCAGTCCACGGAATAATTTATTTAAAATTCATCGAGAGTTCGATTTACGAAATTCCAATGAGAGACTTACAAATACATCAGTGGTCATCTACAGTACAAATTTCATGATCTAACTCTTCACAGAATTCAAGTTATGATGGAAAACAGAACGCATATTTTCAGCAGTAAAAATGCATCTTGAGCTGCTGTTACAAAACGACACTTTAAAAATAGTAAACGAAGTCCAAAAATTATGATTCCAGTGCCATTAGAACCGTATTTCATAATAACACGTTATAGACTCAATAAAATCAGTTTTTCATTAAATATTGACCTGTTTACAGCCAACTAAAGTTGGCTGTAAAAGCTTGGACAGAAGCTGTTTTTTAGCTTTTAGCTTTCTAACTCGTGTTCGATTGATTCCGTTAACATGTTTAGTGATCACAACAACATCAAACATCAATATTAACAAGAAAATCATCAGATAATCAACAAGAATAAAAAAAAAATCATATTAACATTACTTCATCACATTTCAACAATATTTCTTCATATTTAAAGCTTATGTTTAAGTTTTAACTATATGTTCTTTAGTGTTCTTGATGTTCTTCACATTTACCATTATGATTCATACTTTAACCACCTCCATAGGATGTAAAATGAGTAGATCTAAGAGACTTACCACTAGCTCAAAGCTAGGAGAGTTCAAGTGAGAAAATGTGGTGGATAAAAGAAGATGAAAGTGGTCCTTCAACTTCCGAACACACCGAGCTTCGTTGTATGATCTCTAACACCTATTTATGCTCTTAGAATGCTTGAAGGTGATCAAATGATGGTGATGGTGGAGTCTCTTGGGGTCGGCCGAAACAAAGAAAGAAGGGAGGAGGAGAAGCTTGTTGATGTTGGTGGATGATAAGAATGTGCATAGCCTAGTGGTTTATATGAACAATCTTCCAACATCCTTGCACCCAATAGTCCATATGTTTCTCTAGTACTTAACAAGATCCAATTTTTAATTCAAAGAAAATCAAGGGGGGTCCCACATGCTCATAACCGATTGGGGGGGGGGGGGTTGGTTTAGTTGGGATGTAATGGGTGGTTATGTTAACTAGTTAGGTTATAAGTATCTAGTTAGTGTTATAAGTTACTAGATATTTTGTATGATGTGTTATGGTGTTCGAGGACCATAACTAACTTAGTAAAAGTGAAACATTGTGTTTGACAATATTTTTGTGTTCCGGGTAATGTCCGGTTGTTCGGTTGGGTACCGTTCCGTTAAAGTGCTAAGTTATTCCATATAGTGTCCTATATATATCTTTTTGTGACATTTTTAATTCTCAACACTTAGGAAAGCACACAGGACTATTTAGTAACTTTTCTGTATACTACTAGTATGTTAACAAGCACATGTAAGTATAACACAGTAATCAGAAAGCAGTTAAGTGATTCAGCACAGTCATCAAGCACTTTAATTATCATTAATGGATCGTACGGAATACATGTAATTTTGAGGGTTGTCACATAATCAATCCTTGGAATGAGCGGAGCAGATTCAGCGAAAGGCTGAGAGTAATGAAAGGAGAACGAACAAGATCTTCAAGAAACTTTCCAAGATCATTAAAGGAATGAAGGATGAATGAGGAATTGTAGTTTATCTTGTATTGTAATTTATTTTAAATTCCAAAAGTCCATGTTGGACATGTGTTTGTATTTCCTTTCAAATGTCCCTATGTGGAATAGTACTGTAATTTCCTTTAAAAGTCCCTATGTCGACTCATATTGTAACTACAATATTTAAAGATAATTTTGAAATTATCTTATATATTCATTTCGCCATTGTTTAAGCGATCGTCTCGATTTTGATTCAAACTTTATCGATCTACGCGAAATTCACAAAAATCTTCTTAATGGTTTTTGACCAGCCATTGGGCAAAGCGTATACTATTGGCAATGATAAATGGCAGTGTGGCAATGAGGAATCACACTGACCGAAGAGATGGAGGACATATGTGTAAACCTTATAGCCTATATGGTTGAATGAGATCATGGCTAATAATATTAATATCATTAATGCGATGATCATTTTATTTTGACATTCAATGTAATGTTAAAACGATTTGCCTATCGGCTATATTTTATTGTTGAATGAGACAATGGTAGTGGTGACTATATGGCACCTTGACCAAAAAGGTGGAGGACTATGTCCAAGCCTTATAGCCACATGATCGAATAAGATCGTGGCTCATAACATTATCAAAAATTTATTATCAAATAAGACAATGGCAGTTGTGATGATATGACACACTAACCGAAATAGGTGGAGGACTATGTCCAAGCCTTATAGCCTTTATGGTCTTATGAGACCATGGCTAATAATAATACTTGATTAATCTCATTAGACATTCGAAGTAATGTTAAAATTTTATTCAGGTAGTTGTTACATTGTGCACACTGGCCAAACGGTGAAGGATATATGTTAGGATCTGAGTTTGAATTGTTGGTGAATGTTTAAGATGAAGGATGTAAGATGATAACAAAGATGGAAATAATGCAGCGGAATAAAGATAACTTTAAATCTCAAACAATGAGAGATTTGCTTTCATCATGAATACTTTAAACTAAATGATTGAATATTACAATGATTCGCGTATGCATGAATTACAAACTCCCCCTCAGCCTGTGATCACTCAATTTGCTTGTACAAAATGTCAAGGTGATGAAGTGATAAATAGAATAGTACATGCATTGTTCTATTTACAGTACAATGCAAACCTCTGAGGAATCTATGCTGACGTCACCTAGACAATGGCATCTAACAACTCTAACAACGTCTAACATCTGCTATAACTAATACACTGTTACATTCAAAACACTGATATACATCATCTGTTGATTCATCGTTTGTTGAGTCTTATCCTCTGTTGAGCTTCAGTAGACCTTCTTCATCAGACTTTGTCTTCATAAATCATAGGGTGATCAGACCTTTTCTTTCAGCAGACTTTAGTCTTCATCATTGGTTTACTTTGGCAGACCTTGTGAATCAACAGACTTTATGCATCCGCAGACTTTAGCTTCTAGTAGACCTTTGATTGCAACAGTTGTTTGATGCCTTTGTCATTGGGGGGAGTTTAACTTTAAGCACTGTTATTAAGGATTAGTTGCTTGTAGACTATTTTGGCTTTCAATCATCTTTTCTTTAGGTGGGATCCACATGAGCCAACAATTTCCCCCTTAGAACAGATGATGCCAAAACCCTTCTTTATTAATGATCTTTATTTCTCATCAACATCTCCTGGATTTGCCCTTTGAATTGTAGTTCAAAGTCCAAGGAGATCATGTCTTCTCCATCATCCCTTTCAAGTTGAAGGTTCAATAAATCTTGGAGATCATATGTATTTAGACCATATGCACTCTCCATTTTAAGCTTTGCAACACTACCATTTGACCTGATCAAAGTCAATACGTGGGTGTCTGAGGATGACTTCCACTTTAGTATTTTTGGATCAGATGGTTTTCTTGGGATAAGACTTATTGAAGATGAGTTTGGTGATTGTGGTATGCTGACAAAATTTGCAACTGTTTCTCTGAGTTGAGCAGCAAGTAAGTCAGCAGCAGGGTCAATGTGGAAATCAAGCTGACACTTTATTGCCTCTTTTCTGTGTTCTTCATACTTCTACCCATCTTCCTCATCAGTCTGCTTTTGCCTTTTTATTTGTCTTAAGGTATTTACGGATAAAGCAGATGCTGAGAGTGTGACAACTGTCAAAATTCCAGGTATCCGTACAACTATTAGACCATGATTAGCGCTTAATGACTGAGCTGAATTACAATTAATGATTTGAATTGCTTTCTGATTATTGCCTTGTACATATATATTCATCACATATTGCTTAATGTCATATCATTATTGCATGAGAGCTTTATTGACTCAAATCATGCATTAAATACAGTTAGCACAGTTATCAGACAAATCAGGAAAATGCTGACAGAATTCAGTGAATAGACAGACGTTGTATTGAGGCCTAGAATGGGCCAGAAACTAAGTATTACACTAGTATAGTGTGTAGGAAAGTAAGGATCATAAAACTGCCTTCTTAGAGATAGTTTAAGTGGCGGAAAGTGCCTAAAACGCACATAACGTGCTGAATTCAGCAAAAATCAGCAATTTTTAGCCTTTAAACACACTAATATCATGCAGAAATATGGTTAAATGGTCTTGAATGCTTTCCTAAGTGTCAGGAATCAAAACTGTCATAAAAGGGTACATAAAGCACACTAAACTGCATAGTTTAGCACCTTAACGAACCAGTAACCAACCGAACAACCGGACACTACCCGAAACACCAAATTTTCACTAGAAGCACTATTTTAACATTACCAAGCTAGTTATGGTCCCCGAACATCATAACACTACATAAATATCTAGTAACTAAAGCATCTAACTAATACTTGGATTTTAACCTAAATACTAACTAATGGTTGGAACCTAGTCTACATACCCCCCCCCCACACACCTATGTAATCGGCCCAACATGGCCCCCACATTGAGATTTCTTTTAATTTAATAATAGATCATGCTTATACTTTGTTAGACATATTACACAATGGAAGAACTCTTGAAATGGATTATAAGTAAACCCTTGAAGACATAAGACTCATAACTTCACACACTAAACACACACACTCCTCTCTTCTCCCTTTCCTTGCTCTCGACCGAACCAAACACCACCATCACCACCATCATTCAATCACTTCTCATCCATTCCAAACATATACAAGTGTGATAGAAGGTGCATAAAGAAGCTAGGAGCTTTCGGAAGTTCAAGGACCTTCATCATTTGCTTTTATCCACTCTATTTCTTCTCTTGATCATCCTTAGCCTTGAGCTAGTGGTAAGAACATCATACACACTATTTTACATCATATCTTAGTGGTTAAAAGAAGATACATAATGATAATCTTAAAGAACATTAAGAAACATGAACTTAAGACTTGAACATAAGCTTAAATCATGAAGAAACTATGTTGTTTATGTGTTGTTATGCTTGATGATTGTTGTTTATTCTTGTATTTGATGTTGATCATCATGTGATCTTGCTAGATCATGATTAAAAACATAATCTAGCAAGATGAGAGGATGAAAATGTTGTAGCATCATAGATCATCCTCATGAGAAACATGAACTTGAAGGAATATGTGGTTTTATTGTAAAATAATGATCAAAGTAAGTTGTAATACTTGTTGATCTAAAATTTCAAGAGTGATTTTCCAAGAAACCAAGTTAAAAATACAAGTTTTACTAAATCTTGGTTCTTAAATAAATAAACCTCATTTTTGGTGGTTAATAAAGTGTAGAAACTTATGTGTAACAAGAAAAATTCATAAAGAAACATTTTTAGAAAATGTAACTATAAGTTGTAAAGATACATTTTCTTTAAAAATGATGTTTTTAAAGGATCAACCACACTTTAAAGGGGTAACAAGGCTGACTAAATACACTAGTAAGTTACTACAAATTTTTATATATTTTCAAGTTCATGAAGTAGTAATTTATGCTTGTTTTTGGCAAAATTGGTAAGTGTAGAATGCTTATTGTTGATTGTTGATTGATTGTGTTGATTTTACAAAAGAAAATGATATGCCTTCAAGGTATGGAAACCTCCATTTTTAGGGGAAACTATGGCAAAAATTTTCTAAAAATTAAACACTTAGAAAAATATTTCTAAACAAATATTTTCAAGTGTATTTCAAACCATAGATTTTCACATCAAGTTTGCCATAGAATTTTTGTTCAAAAATATAAATATTGGAGGTTGGTTTTTATAAATAAAAGTGACCAAATATGTATTTAGGAAATATATATTTAGAAGGCATCATGTGTGTGATTATTTGTATATTATGTGTATTAGTTATATTATTTTAGGATTTGAAATAATATAACTCGTCTAAATACCAAGAAATTACAATCCAAAATATTACCAACATTCTAAGGAATAAATATACCAAGAATACGAAAAAATATTGGTGAAACCGAACAAAGGAATATAGCTCACAAAAATATTCCGGAAAATTTATTCGCAAGTAAATTTTTGGTAAATAATATTTTGGACACCAAAAGAACAAAAATATGAATTTCACAATTATTACAAATTTATGTCATATTTTTTACAAGAAGAAAATATATTATTTTTGGAACTTATATGAAAACACGAATATTTTTGCCAAAGGAAAATTATAAATAATTTTTCTAAGTAATATTACTCAAAATATATATTTTGGAAATATATATTAAAGTATTTTTACTAGAAATATTATTCCGGAAAAACTTATAGAAAATTAAGTATAAGAATACGTAACAATTACAAGAAATACGTACATTAGTACGTATAAATACACACCGGAATGCGACCCCAAATACATGGCAAGAATATACAAATACGAGAATGCGAATACACCCAACCTTGGGAAGGAAAGTACATGAATAAATACTTGAAAAGTATTGAGTTAAAATATATTGTTTTAACAATTATTCCAAAATTTAATAAATATAATTTAAGTTAAAATATTTATTATTTTAACAAATAATTATGTAACTTGGAATAATATTAAGGACACAAAGAACGTAACTCAAAGACACTAACTAATACTAAATCAAGGCATGACCCGATCGTCTAATAGGCCTTAGTACGTTGTAGGTAGTCGTGTGTATCCGAAGGAGCTTTCAGTTACCATTGAAGAACGAAAAACTGTGAGTTCATATCCCCCTTTTCTTTTAACTGTTTTCAGTTTTATAACTTCGGGGGTGAAGTATATGTTACTAAATGCTTACAAAAAATTACAAATGGTATGGTTAGTTAAGGAAAATACTGTTAGATCAGGTGAAAGGGTAGGCGCACTCCTAAGATCATTAATCCTCGTGTTAGGACCAAGGGGCATGAGTGATAGATCTATTTGGGTGTAGCGAGCCCACACCCATGTGGACCAGGGTGGCCCATGAGGTGACTATGTCTTACAGCCGGAGGCCCAGTGCAAAATCTGCTAGGTTTGAGCCTTCCTACGCCATTTCGCACTTGTTAATGGCCTTGCAAACCACTAATTGATCTGTATCCTTGTTTTGCTTTCATACCGGGGTTTACAAATATACATACATTTCTACAATGATTTCAAAGGTTTGTTCATTCACACATGAACTAGCTCAACTTTTGTTGATGTTTTCAAACTACATGTATTTCAGGGAATTAGATGTGGATCTGGCGGGCGTTTGGATGTTTAAAGTCGTGTTAAGAATAAAGGATGTCATCCAGTTTCTTAGGCTTTGGTTAGTGTGTCTTATCCTAGATGAGACACATCTTCCAAAGCCTGGTTTTATTTAAAGTCTTTTCTTGAGTCCTTATGGAACTCTGAAACAATTCGTATGGTTTGTAATTCGGATTTGGAGACTATGTTTCTAAACAATGATGTTTGTGGTATTTTAAACTTAATAAATGGATGAACATATTTAGTTTTATCATATAGTGGTTGTTATTATTGAATGCAATGATATTAAGTAAGTCACAGATAATCACGCTTCCGCAAAAGTCAGGGTGTGTTGGGAGTATGGGTCTGTTGAGGCAAGGCGGCTATTGTAGGATAGACCGGCTTTTGAGGAACTTTGGAATCTTTTGCGCTGAGCTCTTCCAGCCTTTTGTATGTCTCAACTATGTTAAGTTTAGACCATCTGGCAATGGATCTAGCTGAACTATAATCAGCAGCCACAAGCTCTGCTCTCATTCTTTTAAGCTTCAATGCCTCATCTGGATCCACTTGCTTGGCTTTCTCCCAATTTGGTGGAGTTGGCTTTATTGAAGGATCATTGAGCATTTTTTGTAATTCTTTCAATTTCTTCTATGAGAGCATATGATGACCAGTCTTTGAATTGAGCTCTGGTGTTGGTGCATGTTATGTGACAACAGCTTTGGTTTGGTCTTTGGATATTAAACAGGGTTGGATCATGAAGACTTAAAGAAAAACGAGTTTATTATGAAGCCCAATCAGTCCAAGTTTGTATTTGTTTATAAGGTCTGAATTTATATGTAATTGTATACGGGCCAGAGCCCAATTCATGTATGGCATGGTTGTGTTATATAAACAACCGTTCGCTACATGTTTAGGGTTAGACTTTTAGACATCTTGAACAATTGAGAGAGCATTTAAGTGAGAGAGATATAGAACAAACAGAAATCGGCTGTGAGGTTCTAGGGAGATCTTGAGTGATTATAAAACGTTTGAAGGTTTGATAATCGCAGAAGATCACTTTGAAAGTTTTGCGTGTTCTTGTGCTCGTGTTCTTATTCATCTATATGTTCTTGTTTCTGTATTCGAAGATTAATCAAGGAGATTCCGCATCCTTGATTAGTTAACAGTCTTGTTACGATCCATACGGGATTAAGGGGACCTACAATTGGTATTAAAACTTTTTCTCTTTTGCGTGGTTCAAGACTGATCGAAGGGAATCAAGACAGTTTTTGTTTGAATATTTTTGGGTTACATTCTGATTTTTTTGAAGAACAGGAAGAACAATAGATGAACAGTTTAAAATTTCGGAGTTTGATCTGTTTTCGTATTGTTTGGAAGGTGTTTTCGTGTTTTTAGGAGACTTTATTTGGAAAGTTTGAAAAAGGAATTGAATTTCGAGTTTTTGGGAAGAATTACTGATTTTCAGTTGCTGATTTTTTGGGATTGAGTTGCTGATTAGTTGGATTCATCTTGTGTGATCGGGGTTGAACTTGTGCGATCAGAAGTCATCTTGTGCGGTCGGGGTTGAACTTGTGCGATCAGAAGTGATCTTGTGCGATCGGGGTCAAACTTGTGCGATTGGTCAAACTTGTGCGATTGGTATATTGAAAACTTGTGCGATCAGGCCCATTAAGTAAACAATTCGGCCAAAATTTAGTGGATTGTGCGATCCAGTAATCATTGTGAGAATTGGACTGAATTGTGCGACTTTAAATTGTGCGATTCTGAAGTGGTGGAATTTCCATTGGCTAGCGTAGCTAAAAATTCACTGTTTCGAGAATAGAGAATTATACGTAGCTCATCTCAGCAAACCGTTTGCACTGTTTAATTCCTTCGATGTTTAGGACAAAAAAAAAACTCTGGAAAATCCCGAAAAAGGTCTTCGACATTATATATCATTGGAATCGTATTTTTGAGATGAATCTAACGGTATAATTTCGTAAAAACAGTTTTTGGAAAAATTTTGTACGGTTTTACCAGTCTACAACGTTAAAATGTCGAACATGTCTAATTTGAATGAGCTTTTGAGAATGGAGCATGAGGTTGGCACTACCAACAAACCGCCTAAGAAGATGAAGGTGGAAAATTATTTGACATGGAAGGACCGTTTTCATTCTTGCATTGAATATCAGGACACACGCATGTGGATATGTATTGTAGATGGGTACACTAACCTAACACATGATTTTGAGGGCAGACAACGTTTCACAGCCTACGTGAACATGCAAGAGGCTGATAAGAAAATGTATGAGGCTGAAAAGAGAGCCTTGGCTACTATCAAAATGTCCTTACCTGATGGCATCAAGCATACCTTTAAGAAGTACACTACTTCAAAGGAAATGTGGGATGCATTATAGAAAAGATACGAGGGAAATGCAGATGTCAAGAAGAACAAGGTTGATCTACTGAAGAAGCAGTTCGCTGTATTCAAGTACATGAAAAATTAGTCACTTTAGGACATCATCACTCGATACTACCATCTGATGTCAGAAATAGATAATTTTGATATAGAATGTTATTCTGACATAGAGAAAAAAGACAAGTTGCTCTATGCTTTACCTACTAAATGGGACATCTACACTCTCATGATCAAGGGAGAAGCAGATTATGAGACCAAGGAGCTGGAAGAAGTAGTTGGAAAGCTAAGAGCTTATGAGCTCAATATGAAGAAGAAAGAAACTGGATATGATCAGGTTCAAGATCCAGGGATTTACAATGGGCTTACATCTTCTTCATCTCACAACGCTTCTAGCGACTCTACTACTGCGTTTCTTTCGTGTGAGAATGAGCAGGTAACAATGAATGAGGATGGTGCTGTGTGTTTTGTAGCTGCTTTTGGAGGGTCAACTGGAGCCAAGAGAACATCAGCTTCTAATCAGAGTAGTAGTACAAAGTCGATGCCTATGAGTGTGAAGTCTGCAGAAGAACATCTTGCTCTACTTGCTTCATTCGTTGCTTCTTATGAGAACTACATTCAGGGGAAGATATCTGATCATGCCACTTTAGATGAAGATTATGATCAGATTGACCCTGATGATCTAGAAGAGATGGATTTGCAATGGCAAATGGCCATGATTTCCAGAAGAGTCAAGAGGCCCATGAACCGAACTGGAAGGAAATTTGTAGGGAAAAACATTGGTTTTGACAAGACCAAAGTGAGGTGCTTTAACTTTCAAAGTTATGGACATTTTGCTAGGGAATGTCAAAAAAAATCAAGAGACTTCGAGTCAGAGTTCAAACAATAGGAATGCATCAAAAAACTCTAACTCAAGGGCTTTGATCTCTACAGCAAGAGAAGGTTCGTATGACTGGAGTGTCCACTTGGAAGATGATGAGAATGTCACTCAGGCATTCATGGCAGAGATAGTTCCAGTTGATGATGGTGAAGCTACAGTAGATGATGCTGAAGTTGAGAAGGAAAGTGAAGCTGAGGAAGAGAATGATGATCAGACAACTGAAGCTGAAGAGGAAAAGCTAAAGTCTGACCATGAAAGGGAAGCTGGAGAGAAAGATGACAAATATAAAAGATTGGAAGCTCAAATTGCTGCTCTCATGGCCAACTCAGACAAACCAAGAGGAGAGGTAAGTAACTCTACTACTTCTGTTTGCTTAAGATGTCGTGAATTACAGGGTGAAGTTGATAGATTGTCAACTGAAAATCAAAGTCTGGTTAACGAAATGTCTAACATTAAAGAAACAAACTTTTTTTAGACGAAATGAGTCTATGTATTTGAAGAAAATTAAAGGCTATGAGGCTGAAATTGAAGCTTTAACGTGCAAATTAAATGAAAAAGTTCAAATTATAGACTTAACTCATAACACTATGAGTGAGAAAACAAAAGAGGTTTTTGAAAATTGCAAAGAGTTGTCTGAAGCACAATTAAAATTGTTGAACTTGAAAAGAAACTAAGTCAGTTTAGAGATTCCACTTTTGTTATGAAACACATGATGGGTGGGTTAAAGAAAAGTAATGACAAGACTAGTGTGGGCCTCAAGGGCTTAAATGAAGTCCCACCTCCTCTTAGTCACGACTATTCGTTCCTACCTGATGAAGATGAGTTAACAGACTTTCTATCAACATCACCAAGTAGTTCCACATTAAGTCAAGGTGATGTGTCTGAGAGTGATGATGCTGAGAAGGAAAATAACAGAAAACCCATTTTGAAAAATAAAAATACACCTCCTAAAAACAAAAATCAAAATTTTGTTAAAAAGGTTACTTTTGATCAAGGAAGTGACATGAAAAACGAAACAGCTGTTATTGAAAATGAATCAAATGTAGAGTTTGCTAAAAACAAAAACATACAAAAATCTGACACTAAGAAAACCGAAGCAAATACTTCTAAGGCATCTTCATCAAAACCAGAATCTAGTTCAAAGGCTTTAGTTAAGAAGTCTTCGAAAAAGAGATCGTGCTTTAAGTGTCACACCAAGGGACATGTAGCTAGCTGTTGTCCTAACAAAAAGAGTGAAGCACAATGTGAAACATGTGCCTCCACGACCATCAAACAAATACCAAATCAATGAAATATTGTATTTCATACTTGGGATTTGTATAAATATGTGTATCATTTGCAAAATTCAATTCTCTTTCGATTTTGAGCCTTAAATCGCTTTCTGGAAGGTTATACGCAAACTGATACGTAAATATAACCAGTTTAATGCAACAAACACTCCAGAATAGTGACATAGGCTTAACATACCTTAAATAACCTTTACATAACTTAGAAATAAGTTTTGAAGGCTTTGGTATGGCAAAATCAAGTTTATTCGCTTACAGGGACTAATTTTGACAAACTGTGAAAGTATGCCGATTTGTACTATAACGAACATTCTGGAACATGATCATAAGTTAAACATACCCTAAATATCCTTTACATGTCTTCGAAATAGGATTTGAGGGGTTCGGTGTGCTAAAATAAACTTTTTGGTCATTCAGGGACTAAAAGCGTCAAAAAGTGCATAAGTTTGCATTTTCGCGCATAAATTACGTTCTGAATACATTCGGACATCCAAAAATTGATGTAACCACTAAAATATTTTATTTTAGTGATTGGCATAATAAAAATCCATTCGTCGCGTAATTTAGATCATTTTTCGCGTTCGTTCGTGTTTCGTCGTAATTAACTGAATAACGTGATCGTACGACCAAACGAACGGAAATTCGACAATTTTTTGAGCATGATTCATGCCCCCTACGCTTAAGCAACATTTTAGAGCCTTGAAAATGGCTTAACGGGCCTCAAACGCATCAAAAAGGGCTTTATATGCATGCAGGGACCAAAACTGCAATTATTAAAACTTATTGCTGAACTGGGGATCTCAGGCTGCCCACGTAAGCCCCTCCTTGAACCTTACGTGGCCTGTGTAAGATCATCAGATCTGCAAAACTGATTTCCCAGCTGTTTACAGCCTGTTCCAGCTTGTTACAGCACTGGCAAACGGTATTTCAGCATTCTAGGGGCCATTTTTAGGTGCCCATGGTATTATAAAACCATGAGTGCACATGTACGGTCGAGATCGACGCTCGTTTTACGATGAACGATCCTAACGGTCTTGGTTTTCCTATAAATACCCCACCCCCATTTGCTTCAAACTCACACCTTGATCTGATTGCTCTCTAAGTTGAAGTGATTTCACTTCATACCTGAGAATAATCGGCTCAAACTTCCATTCTTGGACGTTTTGTAAGTATTCTTTCGTTCTTTTACGCGTTTTTAGCGTGAAAGTCAAACTTTGTTTGACTTTCTGCTTTGACCAGTTTATGGTCAATATGAAGTTCGTTTGAACTTCATAACGTGAGCGTAATCATGATGGTTATAGTCACTTGTGACTATACCTACTGATTACCATGTTATCTAGGCATAGTGACGAGTCATAATTTCGGCCAAAATGCGTATTTTGTAACCAAACTACTTTTAGGTATCAAGACCCTTTGTTTTGATACCAAACCTGTTTTCAAACTTCGTTAAACATGTTTTAACATATTTAACTCGTCACTTTAGGTTTAGTGGTTATATAGGGTCGTAAAGGTAAGCGGTCTAAACAACCGCTTAGACTTTCGAACCCGACCCGTTTGGTCGATCATTAGGATCCGAACAAACACATTAGGTGACCATAGTTGTATAGGGAATAACCTTCCGAGGTTATACCTTATGGTCACTTCGTTTAAGTAGTTATATGATAGGTAGTTTATATGCCTTAGGAAAATTACCAAAATACCCTTTTTACGCATAAATTCATTTTAAGCATATGTAACATAAATTTTGACATGTTAAGGCATATATTACTTGTCATAAGACTAGTTAGGCAGTCCGAACGCGTTTTACGCGAACGACGAGTTAAAGTAGCGTAATCTACCTAAACGGGTCATAATGGGTCATAAGCACCTAGGATAAGTTTCGTTTTAGAATGTAGGCTTTGTTAAACCATATTACATGAGTTCCTATACTCATTTGGTTTACGAAACCCCATTCTATCCGATCTTCTGATTTAGGTCCGTTTATTTACATAGTTACCTATATTAGGTGACGTTTGATTCAGTGATCCCTCTAGCTTTGCTTGGTTGTTGTTCAAGACTTCTAAGCACCCTCAAGTGAGTACATAGTCCCCTTTGTTACTGTTTTTCAAACGTTTTGGGGTGAAACACATGTGCCTACTTGTTACGATTGTGCTTTTCATGCTTTCATGTTATATACTTGCTATGTTCATTAGTACACATATAGTACGTGATTTCATTTATGTTTTTCTAGGTATGTCCACTTAGCATGCTAGCACATTGATTTCATAAACATTTTTGTTACATATGTTTACTTAGCATATGGAAGCATTGTTTTACATTACATTTCTGCTATGTATGTTTACTGAGCATGCTAGCACATTGATTTACATTACATTTCTTCTATGTATGTTTACTTAGCATGCTAGCACATTGATTTACTTTACATTTCTGATTTGTATGTTTACTTAGCATACTTAGTACATTATTTTACATTACATTTCTGTACATATGTTTACTCAGCATATGGACACATTGTTTTACATTTCTACCTTGTATGTTCACTTAGCATACTAGCTACATTATTTTCATAAAACATGCTTATATTTGGTATAACATTTGGTTTGTTTAACGAAACTAAAACATTCATTAACACCGATCATGCCGCTCGGCAGTAGGTAGTGGTACCAGAGGACTTGACAACTCCCGTTCCTGAAATCCTAGGTTTGTTTGGGTTGAAGGAATGACCGAATCCGAAAACATTTTTGATAACCTTTACTCTAAGGTTATCCTTGGCACACCCTGACTTTTGCGGAAGCGTGATTAGGGGGTGACTTACTTGTTATCATTGCATTCAACCATATCAAACAATCTATATGATAATACCAAATATTTGTCATCCATAAAATGAGTTTAAAACATAACAACATTGTCTAAAACGTAGACTTCAAATTTAAGTTTTACAAACCAGATGAATTGTGTAAAAGTTTGCTAAGGACTCGTCAAAGATAATAATTGTAATCAAAGTTTGGAAGACGTGTCTCGTCCAGGATTAAGACACACTGGCCAAACCCAAAAACCACGGATGACATCTTTATACTTAACATGACTTGAAATTCCAACGCCCGCCAGATCCATACTTAATTTCCTGAAATATATGTAGTTTGGAAAACATCAACAAAAGTTAAGCGAGTTCATGTGTATGTGAGTCTGTATAAATTGTGAAATATGTCTGTATAAATGTATGTCCTTGGTATGTAGCAATAAGGAAAAACAGATCAATTAATGTGTAGCTAATACATTAATAAGTGATATGGCCTAGGAAGCACTAAAACCTGTAACGCGTACTTCATACCGGTCCTTCCGGCGGAACGAGATAGTCACCACATGCAGCCACACGCTGGCCCATGTGTAGGGCTCGCAACACCCAATAGATCTATCACTTATGCCTCTCGTTCCTTATACAAGGATTAATGGTCTTACGATAATAGCCTATCCATTCACGTGATCTAACAGTAAATTCCTTAGCTAATCATACCATTTATAAAAGTGTATGTAATAATTGTAACATGTATTTCACCCCCGAAGTTATAAAACTGAAAACAGTTAAGAGAAAAGGGGGACATGAACTCACTGTATTGCGTCTTCGGTACTCGTAACCCAAATCTCC